>JAJEJO010000885.1:79894-155756 GCA_020662805.1 Glaucomys volans | reverse complement strand
AGAAGTCTTACCTCTTTTGTTAGATTGATTTCCAAATATTTTATTTTCTTTATTTCTTTTACATTTTTTTTTTTTTTTTTTTTTGGAA
The DNA here is from genome assembly GCA_020662805.1 of Glaucomys volans. Taxonomy (NCBI): domain Eukaryota; kingdom Metazoa; phylum Chordata; class Mammalia; order Rodentia; family Sciuridae; genus Glaucomys; species Glaucomys volans. Next base: position 155,668 of record JAJEJO010000885.1, on the reverse strand, counting down.
CCAGAGATTGAACGCAGGGTGCTTATCCACTGAGCCACATCGCCAGACCATTTTTTTATTTTATTAGACACCAGATCTCACTGAGTTGCTTAGGGCCTAAGTTGCTGAAGTTGGGTTTGGACTTATGATCTCCTTCCATAGTCTCCCCAGTCACTGGGATTACAGGTGTGCGCCACTGCTCCCTGACAACTATTTTATTTTCTTTGAGGCTGTTGTGAATGGGATAGTTTTCCTAATTTCTTTTTCAGTTGATTCATCACTTATATATAGGAATGAAATTGATTTATGGCGTTAATTTTATATCCTACTACTTTGCTGAATTAGTTTATGAGTTCAGGAAGTTTTCTGGTGGAGTTTTTTGGGTCTTCTAAATATAGAATCATGACCTCAATAAATAGGAATATTTTGAGTTCTTCTTTTTTCTATTTGTATCCCTCTAATTTCTTTTCATTGTCTAATTGCTCTGGCTAGAGTTTCCAGGATTATGTTGAATAGAAGTGGTAAAAGAGGGCATCCCTGTCTTGTTCCAGTTTTTAGAGGGAATGCTTTCAATTTTTCTCTATTTTGAATGATGTTGGCCTTGGGTTTAGCATATATTGCTTTTACAATGTTGAAGTTTATTCCTAGTATCCCTAGTTTTTCTAGTGTTTTGAACTTGAATGGAGGCTGTATTTTTCCAATGCCTTTTTTGCCATCTATTGAGATAATCATGTGATTCTTGTCTTTAAGTCCATTGATATGATGAATTACATTTATTGCTTTCCATATGTTGAACCAATCTTGATTCTCTCAGATGAACCCCACTTGATTACAGTGCACTTTTTAATATGTTTTGTATGTGATTTGACAAAATTTTATTAAGAATTTTTGCAACTCTGGTCATGTTGGTCTGAAATTTTCTTTCCTTTTCGTGTTTTTGTCTGATTTTGGTATCAGCATGTTACTAGCTTCATAGAATGAGAAACTTTTCCATTTCATGGAATAATTTGAGGTTTGTTGTTCCGTCATCTTTGAAAGTCTTGTAGAGCTCATCTGAGACTCCATCTGGTCTTGGGCTTATCTTAATTGGCAGGCTTTTGATGGTATCTTCAATTTCATTGCTTGAAATTGATTTAAGTTGTGTATGTCCTTCTGATTCAATATAGGTAGGTCATATGTCTTTAGAAATTTGTTGATGTATTCAAGATTTTCTATTTCACTGTAGTATGAATTTCAAAATAATTTCTGATTATCATCTATACTTCAGTAGTGTGCATTGTGATATTTCTTTTTTCATCATGAATTTTAGTAATCTGTGTTTCTTTCCACTTGTTTAGCTTGGATAATTATTTGTAAATTTTGTTGATTTTTTTTTTCAAAGAAACAACTCTTCAATTTGTCAATTATTTTGGATTGTTTCTTTTTTATGGGAGATGAGTATCTAGGATTGAATTCAGGGGCATTTGACCACTGAGTCATATCACCAGCCCTATTTGGTATTTTATTTAAAGACAGGATCTCACTGAGTTGCTTTAGCACCTTGCTTTTGCTGAGGCTGGCTTTGAACTTGGACTTCTTCTGCCTCAGCCTCCCAAGCCAGTAGGGATTACAGGCGTACACCACCTTGCCTAGCAGATGGTTTTTTAATTTCAGTGATTTTAGCTCCAATTTTAGTTATTTCTTGTCTTCTATTGCTTTTGGTGTTCTTTGTCTAGGGCTTTCAGATGTAATGAATCACAAGTCACTGTCCTTATTTTATGTGCTGATTACTACCAAATTCATATGTAACACATTTACATTCAGGATTATCCCTTACGATGTTTTTCATGACAACCAAATTAAAAAAACTAAGAATTTAAAATATTTTACTTTCTTTTAGGCCTACTCCTGGTTTTCCAAGAGATTTAGCATGAGCTTATTTAGCATTTCTAATCATTATATCATTGTTTATCTGTTTTTTTCTGTAAACCAAACTCTATGATAATGATTTTGTTTATGTTTTAAAATTTTTTTTGTTTTTATATTTTTTAAAATTTTTTGATTCATTATACACAGATGGGGTACAATTTTCATTTCTTTGGTTGTACTTGAAGTAGAGTCACACCATTTATATAATGATACGTGTACATAGGGTAATGATGTTTGTTTCATTATATTATCATTCCTTCCTCCAGTCCCCTCCCCACGTCTCATTTTCCTCTGTACAATCCATCCTTCCTCCATTCTGGCTTTACCCCTTTTCCACTCCCACCTTGATTTGGGGAATATAATTTTTCTTTATAGTTTTAGAATATAGCTAAGACTGGAAGATAAAAGTCACAGGAAGATAGATTTGAATACTCAGTTTACAAAGATCTTTCTGATAATGGGACTGATATCTCAAGAAGTAATGCTATTTAGAAGACTAAACCATTGTCCTTAACTGTAGGTTATTGGTGCTCCTTGTACATTGGGAACAGAGTTGAGCCTCAAAGTCCCTTCTTGTCCTACCTCTAGTCCCTTTTTTTTTCCCTTGAGAAAACAATGTAGATGATAAATTGAAAAGTAATTTCGGTGATAATTGAGAACAAAGTTGTTCTTAAATATCATGTGGTTCTTATTGTAACTTTTAACTATATGATTGATTAATATGATAGCTGTCCATCACTGTTACAAAATATCTGATATAATTAAATTATAAAAGAGAAAAGGTTTAATTTTGGCTCATAATTTTGAGGATTTCACTCCATGATCAGTTAGTTCCAGATGACTTTGGTGCTGTATTGAGGCAGCACATCATGGTGGAAGTGTGTGGCAGAGGACCACTTGGCTAGGAAACAAAGAAGAGAAGAATAATTAAGGGGTTAATGTCCCACAGTCCCTTCTGATTACGTACCTTAAGTGATCCAACTTTATTCCAATAGGCCCCACTTCTTAGGTTCCATAACCTCCTACTAGTGCCATCTTAGGGAGCAAACTTTTTTAACACTGGGGCTTTGGGGACATTTAAGATCTAAACTATAGCAGTTAGCTAATGTGTTATTAAAATCACACCTATTAAAGGTAACCAGCACTATTGTTTTCAGTAAATTTAATTTGAAGAACTATTGCCAGTTCCAGATATCAGTGCATCTTTTTTTAAAACAAGTTAACATAAATAAAAATTACTTCAATTTTTTTCATTTTTTCTCAAAATTTTCATTTTTTTCTTAAAAATGCGAATTATACATTATTTTATAGTTGGTTTACAATTATGACTATTTGAGTGCTCACATAGGTACCAAAAATTTTAAATGCAATTTGAATGATATTGTTACATTAGCTTTAACCACAATGAATAGTAGATGAGAGATAAACTTGATAGATGCAGGATATTTCTTGTATGATAAATAACTAAAGAATGAGAATTGCTAAAATTGCTAAAGGTCTTTAAAAGGAAATGTTTAGCTTTTAATAATTCCTATTTAAAATTTATTGGCACTTTACAGAAGGTAATAATCCTAATTTCAGATGTTTAATGGGCGGTAATTATTTAAGCTATCAATTTTGTTTAGTAAAAGAAATGGCATGTAAATGTATTTGTTTGAAACATTTTAAATGCCTTATTATTGATGTATGTGTTCCCATGGAAACCACAAATACTCCCTTAGAAGAATGATGCGAATAGTAGCTTTAATTTTAAGTAGAGACTAAGATTGCAGGCTGTGTTTAAGTAAAGGTAGCCACAAAGGTGAACATTTTACTATGTTTATTTCCCACTGAGATATGACTATATGTAAAACTACAACATTGTGTACACATGCACATACACACTGAACAAATTATACTAGGACATAAAACAAGAAATGTGAAAAAGTGATACATTGGACTTCATTAATATTAAAAATATGGTCTTTTAAAGGTAGTGTTAAGAAAATGAAGGCAAACCTCAAACTGGGAAAACATATCATGCATTACCAATCAAAAGAATTACATCCAGAATACAAAAAGAAGTCTTACAAGTATGTAAGAAAACAGTGACTTAGTTTATTTTAAAAAAAAAGACAAGAAGATTATGTAGTCTTTTTATCAAAGTAAATGTATTAATGGTAAATTAGTACCTAAAGATATACTCAGCATCGTTCATCACCAGAGAAATACAAATTAAATCACAGTGAAATACCACTACACATCCATTATATTGGCTAAAATTAAGATGACTGATTGAACTGTTGATATTGTAATTAACAATTTATCTTTTACAAATCTATATTTTTTAGTTTATATAAAAGTAATTTATACTTAAATTTATTTTCCATTTTTGCTGTACTAGGTATATTATTATTAAATTCTACTCTTATTTTTCAGAGTACTTTATATAATTAGAAATCCTCATCCCAAAATTGTCTTTAGGGAGTATTGCTCACCTCTGCTCCCTTTATCATTTTTATATGCAAGTATTTATAATGAGTTTGGTATTTTAGTCTATAAGAAGTGACTCAAGTTTATATTTTTAAGTCCTCAACACCTGAGTAAACCTGTCCTTTATGGAAGTTTTCCATAATGAACTGACTGCCTATAATCTACTGTACTTAATTTTGTTTGAAAATGAGGAATGTGACATTATGGGTTACCTAACTTGCTAAGGGAAAGGATAAAAAGGGCCCCGTGTGGTAAGTCTGAGTTGTTGCCTTGAAGTCAGATGCCATTTGAGGTCTTACAGCCCAGACTTCCACTCAAGAGGATATTTTCTTTCAATACTACCTCAAAAGGTAGTCGCCAGCCTCAACCTAAGACACTTCTGTTAATAGTTTCTGTGCTGCACAAAACATTAGTTTTCACTTTTGATAAAGAAAATTGCTAGAAATTTTTAAATTTGGCCTTCTTTCAACTTATTTAATTAGACCTGATTGTGATTGCTAGTTCTTAGAATTCTCTTAAGCATATTAAGCTGTAATTATGGACACATATTTTAAAACCAAGTGATTTTCATGTATACCTTAAATAGCTTAAAACAACCCTTTACAAACTGTTCGATAGCTTTTGAAATATTTAAGTTTTGCTAACCTGCTCTCACCATTTTTTAAAAATCAACCTGATTATTACCTATATACATGTATGATTAACACAAATAGTCTGAATGCACATCATGCACAACCACAGAAATGAAAATTTGTACCCCATTTGTGTACAATGAATCAAAATGAAGTCTATAAAAATTTAAAAAATAAAATATAACAACATGTAGCATTTAAAAAAAACAACTTGAATGCATCCAGTGTTTTCATTCATTTCTTAAATAATTCTTCCTTCCATGTGCCCCCTCCTCTACCAAACCAAAGCTTAATATTCAAGAAATATGTTGTTTGAAACAAAATAGAAAACCCTTAGGGTTTAAAGTGCCAATTACAAACTTAGTTTTCCTAATCCCTATACTTCTACTAACATGGTGTGCTTTTAATTGTATATATATGTGTGTTGGACAGCCAATTACAATCCTTATGTCCCATTCTTCCAAACATCGTTTATGCAGTTGTATTTGTTAGCCTGTCTTTAACTCCATTAAATTTAACCTTTATTTTAGATGAATATCCCAGTTGACCGTTTGTTAATATAATGAAGGTTCTGATATTTTGATTCTTTAGTACCTTGATCTGGTATGAGAGACAAGAAACCAAAGGGATATAACTCAAAAACAAAAATGAAAGATGGCAAGACTGTCCTGGGATATTAAAATCAGTTACTGTAATACCATTTTTTCCCTATTTAAGGGCAATCTGCTGCTATTTTAACCCTTTTTTTTTTTACATGATTTAAAAAAATTTATTTTGTATACTTTACTGTGTGTATCTTTTTCTTTTCATGACCAAAAGAGGGTGGTCATGTATTTCCTAATTTCAAAAATTTTTCAAATTAAATTAGAGCTAATAGGAGGGGAAATTGGAATGTGGTATAGAGAAGACCAGTTTCTGAAAACAGGAATTAGAGAAAGAAGGAACTCCTTTCTCTAGTAATTTATTTTTTAAATAAATTATTTTTAGTAATTATTTTTTAAATGAATAAATGCATGGCTTAGAAGGTTGAGGCAGGAGGATCTCAAATTCAAAACCAGCCTCAGCATTTACTGAATTTCTAAGCAAAGCAGAGACAGACCCTGTCTCAAAATTGAAAATAAAAAGTACTGGGGATGTAACTTAATGGTTAAGCACCCTTGGGGTCAATCCCTAGTACAAAGAAAAGGAAAGAGAAGAGAAGAGAAAAGAAAGAAGGAGTGCAATGGTAGAGTAAAAGTTTAAAGTTGGAGGAAAAGTTAAATATGTATGTAATTGTAAAGTTTTCTAAACACAATCTAATGGCATAGAATATGTTATACTAATGAGGTAATTAGTTTCAAAGAAAAATTGGTGTCCAGGGTATTAGTCTGCTACCATACTAACCTTGATTCTGGTGTGCTAAGTGCTGCTATTTGGCCTCTGATACCCAGGATATTTTTCTCCTCCCATTAACTCAGCCCACTTTAGTGGCAGCAATACCCACTGTCATTCTTGGGTGAAAGAGAATAGCCATCGATGAACTCTTCAAGGATGCCAGAGTTCCCCTCATGAATGCATTTCATACAGAAGTGGCAAAGGAATGTTCTCAGGACCCTCTGAAGGACAGTTTAGGACTGGCTAAACAAACCTTACATAATAAATCTACCTTAAGAGTTGATTTCCTTAATTTTACCCCTTCATTTAATGTAGTCTACTGGTAGATCTGGCTTTTAGTCAACCAACAATTGTGAGAACCATAGCAGCCACTCAAACTAATATACTGAATCCAGAATCTCAATTTGTCTGTATAAACAGGTTTTATGTCAGCATTGTTCTTTCCACCTGGATTCCAGGCCATCAGGAGGCATTTTCATGTAGGTTCTTAAGGTTTCTGTCTCTACAAATTGGCAGTATCTTACAAAGTATATAGGTATCACTTTTTTATTTACTTCCCTTGGGTAAATTGATGTAGAGAACCAAAGTTTCTTAAAAAATAATATAAAAACACCCTCATCTCCATTATATGCAACTTACAAAAAACAGTTGACAACCCCACTTCCAGATACAAAAATCTTTTGGGTTTTCTGGGGCTGTCGAACAGACCAACTAAACATAGTGGCTTAAAAAATAGCCTTTTTAATCCCTTGGATTACAGGATTGACTGGGTGTTCTTGTTCTGGATTTTTCACACTTACAGTCAGATAGAGGCTGAGACTGCAGTCATTTGAATGAAGGCTTTACTCATCTGGTGCCTGGACCAGGAAGACTCAAATAGCTGGAAGCTGAAACAGTTGATGCTCCCACTCTCTGAGGATCTCATTCTCTATGGTCTAGTTAGAGAGCAGATGGAAGCTGAATTACCATAGCACTACTTCTACCATACCCTAAATGTTGAACCACCCACAAAGGCCCACTCAGACATAAGGCAAGGTGGCAAAGACTCCACCTCATAATAGGTGAGTGACAACACTCTTAAAGGGCACATGTGACTAGAAGTACTGTTGCAGCAATTTGTAGAAAATACACAATGTTTCCTCTGTTCTTGAAGCATGAAAATATAAAACTAAAAGGCAGAGTAAATCTTGGCTTTGTAATGTCACTTTACACTCCATTTACAGTATATTTGCATTGTATTGCTGTACATCATTGGATTGTCACAACATTTGGTTGCCAATGATAGACTGAAAGATAAGATTTTAATGCTGTTAGGAAGGAATTAATAAGCAAGGAAAACTGGGGATTCACTTTTTAGGTCGTCATTTCACATCATACTGATTTTTTTCTTCTCTGCAGTATCATAACTATAGTTATTTAGATAAATAATATTTAAGAAAAAGGATTTCCTAGTTTTATATATGAATGGAGTGGATCTATAAAGAAAATTGACTGTTCAGAAGAGATGCAATGAGGAGGAACCAGGAATAATATCAAAGTAAATCTTCGAAACAAAATGTCAAAAAGATTAAGAATTTCCATGTATGAAACAAAAAAGGAAACTACCAGAGAAAGGTGTGATGTGAAAAAGTTGTATTTCAAAATTGTGATTGACATCAAAATTGGTAAAACTAACTAGAATTAAGATTTGAAAATTAGCAAAATGCCATAATACTAAGAGCTAGGTTGTGTAAATCTGTATCTTGCATTTGTCATTTTCAAAAGTCTGCATAAAAATAATAAATAAAAGTCTGCTAGCCAACATATCTTATTATTTGCATAAAATTTAAATATTTAATTTCATCAAATATGTCAGCTAAATATTTAGGTGTTGTGCCTTGAAGCCATCTCTCATGGAGTTTCTTGGCCTTATTTCTCTCATCTGTACAATATCATGTCTGCACTAAGTTTTACATAGTAGGCCTTCAAAAGAAGTTTCTCCATATTCCTATATCTACAAATAACTGTGGCAATCATACAAGTACATGATCTTGTGTGTTGGTTTCTTATGGCTGCCCCAGCAAGCACAGACTGGACGTATTCTCCCATAGTTCTGGAGATAGAAGTCCCAAATCCAGAAGTTGGCAAGGTGTCTGTAGGCACTGAGGTTTATGGTAGTTGATGGGACTCCTTGGCATTCCTTGGCTTGTTGTCTTCACATGCTATTCTTACTTTAAATCTGTATCCAAAGAAAAAGAACATCAGTCATTGGGTTAGGGCCCACAGTAATCTGGCATGACCTGATTTTATCATGATTACGTTGATCCAAATAAGGTCACATTCTAAGGTCATAGGGATTAAGACTTGGCCATTACTATATATTGGAAGACACAGTTTGGCTCACAAGGCGTTATACCAGAGCCATATTTAAATGATCGGATATGTCATAACTATTCATCTTTTATTGTCAAAATTTTTACTTTTAAAAGTTTTGCTTAACTCTAATCAGGAAGCAGATAATTGTTTAAAAGGTTTCTTTTTACAGTGCACATTGTGATACCTTTGCCATTGAAGTTCTTTAGTTAAAAGGAATTGTTCACATAGCATTTGACCTTTCATACCTCGCAAATAAAAATGGTTTTCCTAAAAGAACCAGAGTAAATACAAATGGATAGGATCTTTGAAGGAAATATAAGAAGTCTGAAACTGCCCATACTGCCATCTCTGGCCATTAGCAATGAGCAGAAGTCTTAAATTCTGGTTTTCCCAGAGGACCACCTTGGATGTTTCATACTTGCTAGTAAAATTAAAAGCCTTTACAAATAAGCAATTTTGGTTACTTTGCATGAGCATCACTGCCCCATAGCTAACAAGTTGACTAACAAGTTGCACAGTAATGAATTAGTGATGATTAAGATATTCTATTTCAAGAACCATATTTGGGAAATTGCCTAATCTAAGTTATAGGCAAATGCATTGAATAAAATAATTTTAAAAGCTCTTCTGAGACTAAAATTACATGTAATTACACATATAAATATATTTACCTATTTTTATCTTCATGTAGGAGTTTTTAAACAAATACAAACTTTTTAAGTGATCTTATTTTCATTTATATTGCAATAACCAATTCTTAGCTATTCATAAGAGGGATACTGTAAAATAGAAGTCGTTGAATTCTTTTAGTAAAATTCAGAATAATTTGAATCAATAACTTGAATTCATCCTCCAAAAAAGTTTTTCCAAAGCTACTAAATGTGGCAAAACTTAAGTGTCTCTTGCAGCAATCAGAATAGGAGTGATAATGCTGCAGAAACTAACCCCCAAATTTCAGGGACTTAAAAAGACAAAAATTTATTACATGCCCCAGTCTGCTGCAGGACTTGGCAATACTCCAGGGTGCCTTTCCTTCATTTACTGAATCAGAACTGCAGTTCCACATCAATGCTTGCTTCCACAGTCATAAAAACAGGGAAAGCACCACCTGGAGAATTGAGGCCCTGCAATTAAATATAACTCTTAAGTGTATTTCTCTTCTGCTTCCATTTGATTAACAAAAGCAAGTCACATAACTACAAGGGAATGGAAAATATAATCTTCCCAAGTGTCCAGAGAGGAAAATAACATATCAGTAAACAGTATATATCCACTATGCTTCTTTGCAGATCCCTGTCCACTTTCTTATGTCAAGATCTACCAACCAAGGAATGAAATGAGCAGCAAGGAAATTAAATAATCTCTAAACTGAACAGGAAAAGTAATCTACTGGTTTTCTTTGTAGAACCTTTAGAAGTCCTTCATCTGACTAGGATAGGACATAGTATCTGTTTCCTGAGTTGGAATTAAGGATAGGACATCAGCCTAGGAAAGTGACTTTCTTAATAATTTCCTGCTTTCTTTGCTTATCTGATGTTCATATGATTTAAATCCTATGGAATGCCATCTAGATTAAGGTCTCCCTTAATCTAGGGTGCATCATGGGAATGAAGTCTCAACATATTTGAATACTGCTTTCGACAGTCTTAGGGAAAATGATACTTATTTAAGGTCCAAAGCTTTATGTTCATTCTGATTACATCCCAAGCCTTAGTAATATTTCTTTTCAGAATTCACATCAAATTATATATACTATGTACATATGTGCACACATAATGGAGGAATAATATATAAATAGTATGCATATGGGGTTTATAGTATCATATATTTATGGATTAATGCCTATAAATGGCTGAATCAAATGCACACAAGTGATTCACCCATTTGAGCTAAGGAATTTTGCATTCTATAATCATGTTCATTTGTAAAATTGAAAGTCAATTAGAAATGAATTTCTGTAATGAGTCAAAATATATTTTAAAAGATTACTCAACATCTGGGAAATATTTTTAAGGATTAAAACTATTGGACTAATTGGTGCTATTTTAGGGGTAGTTGAGTCAGAGTTTTCAATTGGAAGGAACCTCAGAAAGTACATTCTCTAACCCCTTTTTCTCTTTTTAAGTACATCATTAGTATCTATAACAACATGATTTCCTCCAATACTGAAAATTAAGATAGTAGCTATTCTTTGAATAAAAGGTAGCCATTGATAGAAAGTGAATATCTTTTTAAAAACTGTCCTTTTTTCATATTTTTGTTACAATTAACAAAGAAAGGCTTGAATTTTTACATTGAATATAAAGGTTGGGAACAAAGTAGAGACAGATTAGAACATTGATAAAGAAGTTAAAAATAAATCTGTGAACTATTAAATAATGAGAGTTGTTATGGATTATTAAGTGGGGATTAGAACCTTTGAAGGTGAACAGTCCCCTTTCCTTGTGGTGTCTGTGTGTCTCCCCTCGTGTGGACTTCATAGGTGGAATACTCTGGGGTGACTAAGGGGAAACCACACACATCAGTGTTCCTGGCCAATGGGAAGAATCCCCTTTTTCAAAAGCAACACAGTTAAGTCAGCATTCTAATCTTAGGCAACTCACTTTTATTTGTTGTATATCATGTACAAGCCACTGTCTTAGGTACTTCATAGTAGACTTCTATGTACAACCAAAGAAGGAAAAGAGGAAAGAAAAAAACACGCTTAAGTATAAACAGCTGTCGTAGCCCAGAGGGAGTAGCCTTAGGAGTCCAGGAAGACATTAGAGAGTCATTTGAAGTTGGTTTTTAAAATAGGAAGAATTCCAGTAAGTCAAGAACTAGAGGATGTTCTCAGGAAGAGCAGATAGGTAAGCAGAAGCAGGGATGAAAGAAAGGACTAGATGTGCTCACACCCAAGCACGTGGATACACACATGCATGTACAGACTCCCTGTTCCTTGCCCCTTTATTTCTGTTTAACATATCAAATACATATATTACCTATTGTTGTTCTGTCCTATTAGAATGAAAATTCTATTAGGGCAAAAATGATTTTTTTTAAATGTTATTTCTACTTTATTTTTTTTTATTTACTTATTGATTCATTGAACACAAATGGAGTACAGCTATTGTTTCACTGGTTGTACACAAAGTAGAGTCACACCATCTGTGTGTTCATGCATGTACACGGGGCAATGGTATCTGTCACACATTCTGTTACTATTCTTACCCCCCCCACCCCGACCCCACCCCTCCCTTCCCTCTATGCTATCTATCGTTCCTCCATTCTTGCCACCCTTCCCCCCCACATTATGCATCATCATTCATTTATCAGAGAGACCATTCAGCCTTTGGATTTTTGGGATTGGCTGATCTCAGCATAACAGTCTCCAACATCATCCATTTACCTACAAATGCCATAATTTTATTATTCTTTCTGGCAGTGTAATATTTAGGGCAATGATTTTTGTCAGCTGTGCTGTATCTTTGGCCCCTACAGAAACATCTGGTACATGGTTGGACCTCAAATATTTATTGAATGAATAAGAGGTACATGGGTTAGCTCCTCATTCTATACAATTTCCTGTATATGTTGCATGGGGCTATGTAAGTTTTCTGATTAGTAGAATAATGGTTAGTGAAAAGAAAATATATATATTTTAATCTAAAAGAAAAACTTATAGATTTCTGCAGTTCATACTGGTCTATCAGAACTATTAAAATTGTATAAAAATAACAGTTGGATATTCAAATCAAAATTTGGCTTTCGTGTCATATGATGTGACATTACAGTACCATCAATAAACTTTCTTTTCTTGGCAGTGTGCTCAAGGATAAGTAAAATGCTCTATTGTAGAAAATTAATAGATTATAAATATAGTTGTCAATGCATATTTTAAAGTTGTTAATAATAATTCATTTATTTCCAGGATCTAAGGTGAACCTATCACTTCTCCATTAAAACACTAAGTGACAGATACATTCTATTTTCTGTCCTGACTACTTACTGGAAAGATAACCTAAGATCTTGAACTAACAATTATCACAGTAGTTTTACATTCAGTTGAAATGATTAAATTGCAAATTTAACTCTCTAAAGAGTTAGAAATTTTTATTGAATTGTTATATTGTAAATATCTATTTACTGAGCTCTACCTATACCAAGCACTGTTGTAAGCACTTTACACGAACTATCTCATTTAATCCCTCTTATATCGGAATTACTATTTTCTCCCTTCTATTGATAAAAGAAAAAAAAAACCTAAGCTTTTAGAAGGTTGTTAAAGTTATTCAGTGATACTTGTCAAAAAATAATTAGAAAGACTTTATTCAGGACCATCAAGGTAAGAATAGGCTATCTACAACTGGATCTTGCAGTAGGGGAGATTCGGTTCACTGAATACTACATACACAAATGGAAATAATAGCCAAGGAGCAGAATGGTAGTCAGGGGAGGGGATATTATCAAGAGAGAACTAGGAAGGAGGCTTCTGACTGAACTGACCTAATGGGATTCTTGCTGAAGTCAGGCTAGGGGGATCAGACATTACCCATAGGGTGGTGGGAAATGAGAAACCTGATTAGATGGCCTGGGCAATCAGATTTTGGGGTGGGGATCTTGCTAAAGTGACCAGCAGGGATTAATAAGCTAGATTTTACAAGGAAGTGCACAGATGGATTTAGGACAGGGCTTAGAAGGCTGACTAAAGTTTGGTTGAGCTAGACTGTTTGTCAGGGTAATTTCTCCAAGGTCATCTCTATTGGATAGGTCCTAATTTGGGGTAATTCTATTCCTCACTGTTTACCAAATCAGAAAACATATGTTGGTCCTAAGTGTAGCTTGCATTTATTTAGCATTTTAAAAATCTAAGGTATTGTTCTAAGGGCTTGGTATGTATTAACTCATATAATCCTCATAACCATCTTGTGAGGGAGGCACCAGCTATTACTGTGCTTAGTTTTGGATGAGCAAACTGAAGCTCAAGAGTTGAGTCACTCCACAGGTATCACCACCCCAAGAGGTGGGAGAAGAGCCTAGGCGAGTCTAGTTCAAGAGCCCACTCCGCATTTTCAGTACAGAAAAGATCACTGACCTGTGAGTCAAAGAGCATGGATTAGGATTTGTGTCCCAACTCCTTCGTGAGTGAACACTTGGGAAATGTTTTTACCTCCCTGGAATTCTTTGCTCATGTAGGAAAGAAGGGGTTTGTTTTCTAGGTAATTCCTGAGGGGCTGTTTACACTGATATTTTAGAATTCCTGAGATGAAAGGGCTGAGCAAGTTTGCTCCTTCTCATGCTTTAATTGTTGAGGACAGTCTCAGACTTCAGAGGCTGTGTCCCACAGTTGCTGGGATTGTATTCAGAAGATGCTAAACTACTGCAAGGTAATCCATCATCCTTTCCCAGCACATCAGGTGCCTTTGTATCTTTACAGGACAGAGCTCCATGGGCCTGTGCATGTTGACATTTGAAAGCTATTTATAAGGAAATATATTACCCTACAGTTCATATGGGTAGAAGCTAGTAAGAAAACAAAAACAGATGTGTATGTGTGTATGTGAGTGTGTGTGTGTATCAGGGGGGTTCATCTGGTAAGTCAAAAAGGATACCACTAAAATGTACATGTCTTTTCTTAGAACAAGTCACTTTGTCATCTGGTTTTCCCTGGTAAAGGTCTGTTACACAGATTTATGGCTTGTGTTTGAGGTAGACATTGTATATCACAGCATTTCACAAAATAAGGAGGCATTCAGTTGTTTTGCTGACGTCCGTCATCTAAATATTTTCTCTTCTTGATTTGCACTGAATACAGATTCAAATAAAATGATATTTTAAAATAAGGAAATTGAGGACTTTGTTATGCTTTCTTTTTCTTCTGGATACTTGCCATATTTGACATTTCTCCCCAATTTCTACATGTAGATTTCCACCCACCCCCACTGTGCTGGGGATTAAACCTAAGGCCTCAAATATGAAAAATTTAAAAATTTAAGTCTGAATTCCAAGACACATTTGTTTCTAACAGTTTCAGATGAGAGACTGTGGGCCTATAGTGATTAGGGCACATGATAATATATGAGCAAGTGGTTGCATCTCTACAGTGCTCTGGCAAAGTAAAAGCATGACAGACTTCCCAATTGCTCTTAAACTGCCTTTCTGTGTACTTTAACTGTTTGAAAAACAGAGTCACATGAAACAAGATTATAAATTCCAGGAGGGCAGAGACCCATAAGTTCTTTTACATCTCATTTTTACTAAGGATGAGGTTATTGTATAGAACTATTATAGGTCCATTCTCCCCTGTGGAACTCTGTTCTCATAGACAACAGAATCAAAATACCCATCAGATTTCAAATGTGGTGACAGTTGTCATGAACTACTGCACAGGATGGTGGGGAAAGGCTATTTCTGCTTCAGGACATCTCCCTAAGTATTAAGAGTACAGGCAGGGTCACCCACAGGTTAGGGTCACACTAGTTTGTACGAAAAAAAGATGTGCACCTAAAATACTAAGTGAATATTTCATTAAGTGTTTTGGGGTTGCTATTTTAAAAATTCTATGTAGTTCCTCCACTATTTTTCCAGAGGTACTTATTTCTTTGTTATGAACAATGAAATGTTTATGGACTGACTCCTTTCACTATCAAGTTAAGGAAGCCATCTTGCAATGGCATTTACCAGACCTATACTTTGTAGATGATCTGTTATTTATATTATTTGTTAGCCTGTTTTAAGGACCAATAGGAAAAACCCAAACTCTGTTCCTCTGTTCAGCCATATAAATTTTATGTATGAAGAGGAAAAATGATTTTTAACTGCTGTTTGCTCATAGGAAGCAGTGTTTCTTGCCTCATCAGGGTAGCATCTAATAAGACAGTATCACTATGTAAAAATTAGATACTAATTCTGTAGGGTGAATTGAAGACCAGAAAAATGAAAAATAATGGCTAATTTTACTAGCTAGGCAACATAGGTCCACTGGAAGGATTCCCTTCCTTTCTTATGATCTGCTTCACTTTTCTCCTGACACCACTGGTGCTGTGAACATTGCAGTTGCTGATGCCTTCTGCTTGTGCTTCACTCATGAGCTGGCTTCCAGCTGTGTGAAGGTCACTGAGACTTCAGTGCCTCTGCATAGGACAGTGCCAAACTGGGATTAAAGTAACTTCTTCTCAGACAAATTGTGTTCTTTGGATTTTATATTTATAAAATTGGTGGCCCTGAAAGTTAATATTAACATTTTATCACTATTTCTCTTTCCCTCCCTCCCTCTCTCTCTCTCTCTCTCTCTCTCTCACACACACACACACACACACACACACACACACACACATTCTGCTATAGTTTGGATCTGAAGTGTCCCCTACAAGCCCATGTGTTGAGCCTTGGTCCCCCAAATGGCACTCTTGGGAAGTGGTGGCACCATTAGGAGGTGGGGCCTGGTGGGAGGAAGTTAGGTCATTGGGGCCATTAGGTTATCTTCCTTCAGAAGGAAAAATGGTGTATATTTTCTATGTTTTGTTTCTTCCAGGAAAACACTAGTCAATTAAATTTAAGATCCCAAGAAAAATAAATGTAATTACAAATTAAATGTTCAAAGGAGAACTTACATGGCTTACACTAAGATAGTAACTATGAAGGAAATGAATCAATCCCTTCCTATATTTCATTTTCAACTTTTTTGTTACACTCCGATTGGAAAAGATCATTCATAAATGTCTCACCTTTCAAAAGGAAGAAATATAAGGGAAGTAGTGTTCTGCAGTTAGAATATTACGTATTGTTCCAGGCCCCTCAGTATGTTCAGTATTGAAGATTTTATGAGGCCCTTTCTAGTTTTGATTTGTTTTAAGAAAGGTGTAAATTTTTACCCACATAGACATTCTTAACTATATTCTTCCATATTGGGAATTAAGGGTCACAGTTTGCTTTGAAATTGCTAAAGGTTATTTCTAAACATTATAAAAATTAAGTTTCTAAAACACAGAACTATATATGAAATAGAATTGCATTTTTAGCCTAGTATACATTTACTATTCCCTTTTAAAACAAACACCTAATTTTTATCTAATATTTATTATAAGTGTAGATCTGGAATACTTGAAACCAAGAAAGAATTCAGATGCTAGATTAAATATGAGACTTGAGAAGTCCCATTATTAATGATCTCTAGAGAGGAATTGGATTTTTTTTTTAGCAGGCAAAATTTTATCATTACATCTAAGCCATCAATGAGATTGTTTGGGACCCCATTATCTCTAACAACACATCTTTTTACAAAGTAGTATGTTGTGGTGTTGTGGTTGATATTTCTGCATTTAGTGGCTTGAGGTGCCATACTGTGCCTATTGCAGAAAAGACAGTCACCCTCTTCTCTGAGGATATTTGGGTTTGAGGAGGAAAAACATTAATAAGTATATCTCTGAACTGAAGTTTATCTTGTAGGAAAATTTGGAGGAAGCGAGGTGAGTGTATAATCAGGTATAGTGTTAGCACATGGAGTGGTGGAGCAAAGACCCTTCGTGACACAACCACAGCATCCTGATGGTAAAATGTGCACTATTAATTCATTATGGAAAATAGTGCATAGAAATGCATAACCATTTGATTTGTACCATGTAAATGACTAGAATTTATGATTGGGGACATCTTGAAATTGTTTATGTGTGTCTGTTTTGCCTATAAATAATTTTCCATCACTTTTATCATCTATTTTAATTAGATTCTTTGCATACATATTACAATTTAAGTGAAGTATAACTTTCTTGTGTATTTTAATGTAAGGCTTAAGTTAGATTATAAACCAAGACCAAAAATTTCATTAAAATGTGTCATATTGAAGTTCACTTTGAAAAATTAAAATCTAGAGTGTCAACTCAGTAGAAATGATGAATTTATTTACCACTGATAGGAACACTGCCTTTCTTTGGATAAAACATTTTCAACAACAACTAGACTGTTAACACTTATATGATGACTTGAGAAAAATCCAGTGTTAATTTGTGGGATAAGGTATCTATCATTCTTCTTCACCTAATGATTTAAGCCTACCTTTGAAAAGTTAGCCATGAGATCATTTCTTCTTTGACTGCAACATTGTAAACTTACTTTCCTTTTCCTCTTACTTTAACATTAGATACTAGTCTTTATAAGACTCTAGTACCAAGGATCTAGTGCTTTTATGGTATTCACTCATTTTTCATAAACCATTTCAAACCTATCTCTGCCCTGATCTTTGCAGGTAGTGATTCACAACTCAAGGTTTCCCTCCAACTGGCACAGGTTTCCCAACTATCTAGCCCCTATGTCATTGCTGAGGACCCCTGAGTAAAAGTGAGAGAATAAATCATGTGTATCAGTGGTTCTTCAAGTGTTTTTTTGAGCATCTACTCTGTGATAGCACCATGTGAGTTTGGGAAAAGCCTCCTGTCACCCTTTTAGAGGGTTAACAAGAGATGGATTAATGGGCTGAAGACATAAATAGCAGCACATAGAAATGAATCTTAGTCTCTCAGACATTGGGAAAGAAGCACTATGCAAATCTCAGGTTTTTGAGAATAATATCCAGAACAGTCTTTACACATTTAACTTGTAGATGTGTGATGACAACCTACTTTGAGCATGACTGATTGCCAACACTATAGAACTAAGAATTAACTGAAAAATAATAAGGAAAAAATTCAAACTTTAAAGAAAAAGTTGATTAATAAATACAGCAACTCCCTTGGCATTTGTGGAAGGACACTTCGTAGACTTTTCAGAAACCCTACATTCCTATATAACCCTGTCTTGTATAAAAATCACATATAAGAATGAAAATAAAAGACACACTGAGAGATGGATATTGAGAGTCCCTCAGTGCATTAACTAGCTAAATTATTAGCTTTATCACAGAAACCTTCCAGGTCTTGATTCCAATTTGTGTCTCCACAAAATTACAAATTACTTCCTGTCATAAACCTTTTAAGCTCACTCATGAATGCTTAAAACCAGCCATGTTAAGTCTGTGAATGCTCAGGGTCTACTATAATAATAAGAGATATTCATGTAAATAGTTTACCCATATGTATAATTATCATGGAGAACATAACAATTAGGTATCACATTAAACAAGTGCCTAATTAATGTTGTTATAAATTCAGCTTGATTAGAATAGTCTTTATAGTTATTGCTCCTTTCTCCTAACAATTAAGATAAAAGGGAAATCAATAGTTTTAACAGTTTTGTTTTGGGGGTAGGGGATTATTTTGTTTTTTGAAACAGGGCCTTGCTGTGGTGTCCAGACTGACCTCATACTTCTCAACTCACACGATTCTCCTGCCCCAGCCTTCTGAGTAACTGGAACAGGTGCTTGTGATGGAACCCAGATAGGTCCATAGTTTTAATAATGGTATAAGTTCTTTCAGAGAGGTACTGCATAGATAGATAAATAATATTGTGTAGGCCTTGTAGAATCCATATTTTGTGAATTATGTATGATAGACATTTCTTTATGTATTTCTCCACTGCTGTGGAGAAATCTTTACAGATTAGTAACTCAGTTATTAGAATACAAATAAGCAATTGGCTACTGTAGCAGAAAAATTTCTGTGTAGAAGACAATCTGTTATAATGTATTGACAATTTACTACGTACTTTTATCATAATGTATTCCAAACCATATCAAAACCTTCTCATTCTGCCTTCTCTCTTCATAAATGGAATTGCTATAATGAGATAGAAACAGTTTTTTAAAAACCAAATTTTATTGAGATAAATGCATATAGTACAATGTCATATTTTAAGTGTATAGTTTTATAAACTTGGATAATGGTGTGCATTGATGTAACCACTGCCCCACTCAAGAACATTTCCATCCCCTGAAATGTTTCTCACACTCTCCACTACCATTCTACACACACACACACACACACACACACGTCTTCTATTGCAGCATATCAGTTAATGCCTTTTTAAGAGAACCTCAGATGAATGAAATCACAGTGTGTTCTTGTATGTAAAGTTCTCTTTTACTCAACATAATGTTTTTGAGATTCATCCATGTTGTTGCATGAATAAATATCCTTTTATTAATGAGTAGTATCCCACTTTATGGATATACCATAATATTTTTAACTCATTCAACTGTTGAATGCTGTTGTAATTTAAAATTGGAGGAATTATTAATGAAAACCTTCATTTTCTTATATCTTTTTCTGGTTTTGCTACACAGATGAAAATAATTTCACCGAAGGAGTTATAAAAGGTGTTCTTTCTCTCCATCTGCTGACAGAATTTAAGAGTAGTATTAGTCCTTCTTTAAAAGTTTGGTAGAATTTACTAGAGTTTCTTCATGGCATGGATTTCACTTGTGTCTTTCAAGAATTTTGTCCATTTCCTCTAGATTGTTTAAATTAATTTGCATCATTGTTCATAGCACCTTTCTTTTTTTTCCTTCTAATTTATATGGGATCAGCAGTAATGTCACCTTTTTCATTTTCATATTGGTCTAATTTTCTCTGTTTTTCTTGTGGGGTTTTCCAATATTCTAATCTTGTCAAAGAACCAGTTTGTGGTTTGACTTTCTCTAGTGTTTGTACATTGTTATTGGTTTTTCATCCTTTATTCTTTCTTTTCCATTTTTTCCTTTCGATTTTATTTGCTCTTCTTTGCTTTCTTAAAGAAAGATCTTAGATTATTAATTTGAAACTTCTTCTTTTCCAATTCATGTAAAGTACTAGTTTTCTAGTACAAACATTTGAAGTATGTGTACTTGTCTTCTTTTGAATTCCCAGGAAGTTTTGTATTTTAGGATTTTTTATTATCATTAAATTAAAAATATCTTCTATTTTGTTGTCAAGTTATTTAGAAGTGCATTATTTAATTTACAAATACTTTGAAAATTTTCCAAAATTTTTTTTACTAACTTCTCACTAAATTCTCTTCTGACAATAATAACTAAAAAACTTATCTGTGGAATTTCAGTCCTTTCAAACATATTGAGACTTTATGTGACACAGCATCTGGTCTGAACTATTGAATGTTCCATGTGTACTGATACAAATGATATTATGTTGTCATTAGTTGTAGTTCTATAAATTCCACCCAAGTCAGGTTGGTCAATAGTGTTCAAGCCTCTTACATGAGAAAGGAGTGTAGTTCCAACTGTATTTTGTGAATGCTATTTATTTGGCCTTTTAGTTCTGTCAGTTACTAGGTGTTTCTGTAGCTCTCTCATTGGGTATATACACCTTTAGAAGTGTTGTGTTATGCCTTCTTTATAAACTGATAATTTTATCATCTTATAAAAGGTCCTCTTTTATCTGTAGTAATTTTCCTTGCCCTGAAGTCATTTTTTCTGATATTACTATAGCCACTCTAGTTTTTAAACTTTTCTGTTTTTTATTGCATGTTTTCTATCCCTTTGTTTTTAATCTATCCATATCTTTCTATGTAAAATATTTCAAATAAATCACAATGTAGTTGGTATTGATTTCTTATGCAGTCTTAAAATCTGTGCCTTAATTGCTGTATTTAGTGCATTCTTCTTTATTGCTATGGCTGGACATAAGGTCACCATTTTGTTATTCGTTTTGTATTTTTTTGCCTTTTTCCTTCTTTTCCTGCCTTTTAAATGCATCTATTGAATTATTTACACTTATTTGTTTTTACTATTTTAGTGATTTAGCATATACATTTTTAATTTACCACCTTCTAATTTAATATATCATTTGTACTGTTTTGTACAAAATCTATGAACCTTAATATTTACTTCTGTTTTCTTCCTTTCTTCCTTTTTATTCTTACACATTTAATTTATCCATGTTGCAAAATTGACAACCCATTCCTCTTGGTTTGGCTTAAAACATATCTTATTTAAAAATGCAAAAATTGTCTGGGCATGGTGGCACACGCCTGTAATCCCAGTGGCTCGGGAGGCTGAGGCAGGAGGATTGTGGGTTCAAAGCCAGCCTCAGCACGGGCAAGTCACTAAGCAACTCAGTGAGACACACTGTCGAGGGCTAGGGATGTGGCTCAGTGGCCAAGTGCTCCTGAGTTCAATCCCCGGTTCCAAAACAAAAAACAAAAAAAAACCCCAGACTTTTCTTTTAAAAAATGCAAAAATTGATAAATTTATTTTTGGAGTTTTATTTCATGTGCAGATGTTTTCCAGAAGACTTCTTATGGTATGTATCTATTGACCACACATTCTCTTAACTTTTCTTTTGGACATTTCCTTATTTTTCCTTCATTTTTTAATATTTTTGAGGAACATAAAAATTCTAGTTTGACCTTTCTTTTCATTGAGCACTTTAAAGTCATAGTGGTGCTGTCTTCTCTTTTCCATCTTCCATCTTCACTGATGAGAAGCCAGGGATAATTCTCAACTATATTTCTCTGCATGTACTGTGTCTTGTTTATTCTTCTGGATACATCTTTGTCTTCTTAAGGTTGCTTTTCAGCAATTTGATTTGAAATGGAGTTGTTTTAGTGTGCTTTTTCAGTGCTGTGACTAAATGACCCTACCAGGACAACAGTAGAGGAGGAAGGGTTTATTTGAGGGCTCAGAGTTTGAGAGGTCTCAGTCTATAGATAGCTAGCTCCATTCCTCGAGGTGAGGTTGAACATCATGGCAGAAGAATGTGGCAGAGGGATGCAATTCATATCATCTGGAAGCAGAGAGACAGAGTGAGAGATTTCCACCTCCTCCAGCCACATCCTACCACTTTAGTAATCCCTTCAGGAATTAAGTCACTGATTGGTTAAGACTCCTACAACCCAATCATTTTCCTCTGAACCTTCTTGCATTGTCTCTTAGGTGAGATTTTGAGGGACACCTCACATCCAAACCATAACGGTAGTTAAAGTGGTTTTATTTATGTTTGTACTTTTTTGGGTACCCTGAGCTTCTTAGAACTGTAAGTGAACAAATTTGGAAAAACTTGACAGGTCTTGAAACATTTTTTTGGTCTCCTTCTACCTTCTATAATTCCACAGATGGTAGAATCACAGATCACTGAGGGCCTTTTCCCATCTATTCTTTGTTTTGATAGTTTCTGCCCTCAGGTCTTTTCTTTGTCATTGTTTGATCTGTATTAAGATATCCAGTGACTTTTAAAATTTCAGATACTGTAGTTTTTTTCAGCTTTAGGAGTTCTCTTTTTTGTTGTTTTCATCACTGTTAATTCTCATGTTATTTTCAAGCTCTCCTTTGTAGCCTTAACTACATTTATTCTAACATTCTTGCCTACTAATTCTATCATAGCTATCACTTCTGGGTTCATTTCTGTTGACCCAATTTTTTTTCCTGCTTTATTTCATGGTCAGAAAATTTTAAATGGATGCTCAACATTGCTAATGTTACATTGTCAATTTTTAAGATTTTGCTGTTGTTCCTTAATAAGAATTGAGTTATTTTTTGGCTATCAGCTAATTTTCTGGAGGATCAGCTTGATTTTCTTGAAGCTTGTCTTAATCTGTGCTCAACATTTGCCTGTTCTTCGAGAGTGACTTCAGCCTTACTCTGAAGGCAGGACACTGAGTCTCTACTGAGTGTCTCTGCTACAGTTTAGATATGGTTGAGTGTCCACCTAGGTTCCATGTGTTGAAGTTTAATCCCTGTTGTGAGGTAGTAAGAAAGTAGGAATGTAAGCCAACTGTGGTGTTTTGGGGTGGAATTTGGGAAGTGAATGAGATTAGATAAGGTCATTAGAGTGGAGCCCTCATGGTGGAATCCTCAGGCTTGGATTCCACCTCCTAGCACACATGTCACACACATGTACACTCCTTATCTCTTGCCATATTATGTATACCCTGGGTTACCTCAACACTCTGCCAGTAAGGAGGCCATTACCACATGCAACCCCTCAACCTTGCAACCCAAGCACCTCAAGCCAAAATGAAACAACTTTATTTATAAAGTTTCCTGGCTCTGTTATTTTGTTATAGTAACCAAAAAATGGACCAATACAGTCTTACATGTTCAGAGAGGATTTTCTGCCTTGGCTGGTTTGAACTTATATGTCACCAAACTTTAATAAAGCTCTTATAGTTATTAAGATAACAGCTCTGTAGTAATTTCTCTTTCCACTGGTTGTTCTGTACTTTGTTCATACTTAATATGCAGCCAGGGGGACTCCTATGCAGGTTTCCAGAGCTTTTTCTATGTGAGGCTCCCTCCTTAGGACGATGTTCCACAGATTCCAGCCACTTCAACTTACCTGAATGTTAAACTCTGTCTCCTGAGATCAGCAAGACTTCTTCTCTTCTTGTACCAGCAGAAAAGTCAGGGCTATCAGAGGATCACGTGTGTGTGTGTGTGTGTGTGTGTGTGTGTGTGTGTGTGTGTTTTCTCCAGGGTCCCAGCCCTGTGCAGTACAGTTGTCGAGGGTCTGAAAACTTATTTATTTTGCCCCAGTTTTCTGCCATGAGGCAGTTTATGACACAAGGGCTACTCTGATATTAATTCTCCATCATAACTGGAAGCAGAAGTAAAAAGGTGTCACTTCTCAGCACAAGGAAGATATATTAGGATCAAGCATATTAATAGAAACCCTTTAAAAATGCTTTGTGGAGGCATAATCAGAAGACTGAATGCCAGCAGACAGATAGTGTTTGGAACAAAAGAGACCAGAAGAAGGTTTTCTCTATCTCAGTAATTCCAGAGACTTCTGTTTGGAGTCCTTTGGAAAGTAATTTCAACATGAATTCTAAGTATTAACCTGAAACTGTGACCAGGTTGGAAAAAGAAAAACAGATTATCGTCACCTCATCAGTAATGAAATTGGAAAGACAACAAAAGCACAAATAGAACTAAAAAGGAAAAAAAGTAATATAAAGCATTGAATTATCAAGGGTTCAGGATTTCTTGACAGGCATAAGAGGGCAGTGTATGGCAATTCGTTCCATTTTTCTAAGAGACTGAACAAGATTTCACACAGAAAGTAATTAAGTTACATTGATTATTCATGTGTTTTTCATATAATATGTACTCTTTCTGTAAAAAGTAGGGAGTCCACATTAAAATATTTAGTTATGTCTGGTATGCCATAAGTAGCAGTGGAAAGTTACCCAGGGATGTAACAGGAAGCTTAGCAAACGCTTGATATGGAAGGCAGCCCTGAAGGACCAACCATTACTCATATGGTACAGGACTACATCTTCACTAAGAGCCTTAGGAACTGAAGGAAGATGATGGTCCTCAGGCACGAAGGTGTGAGTTTATGGTATCTTGTCAAGCTGAGGTTTAGGAGGTGGGCTAAGGATTTTGGAATTCAAAGTTGTAAAATATACTGTCCTTTCATTTCTCTTAAGATGAGAGAATCCTGGATAGGTCTGTAAACCAGGTAGAAGGAATTGGTGGCAAGACAAGTAAGAGAGCAAGAGGCCTAAAAGTTTCAGAGCATGACAGAAATTCTTGTCGGTGTGAGTGGTATGCTCAAGTAGAGATAAAAACCAAAGAAAAATGAGATGGGGGCATGAGATGAGTCATCTCTGTAAACATCAAGGTCCCTGAAAATGATGGCATGAGCAGAGGGAGAAGACAGTGATCTAGGTACCAGAGTCCACAATGGGAAGAGTGTGGTGTTCACAACAGATGGGTGGGAGCAGGAGTTCTGCCTGTTCTAGGCTTAAGAAACTCCTGTAAAAGGTGGATGTCAGTTAGGACTGACCAGTAGAGGGTATGTGTTACGGAAAAACTTTTAGGGGATGCAATTATGAAAGAAAATCAAAGACGAAGAGACTGAAGTTTGGCAATGGAGGCAGCAGTCCCAGTGGAACTCTGGTTTGAAGATTTCCACTTTCAGACAAGCAGAACGTCCAGGGTTATTGTAGGCTCCATAACAATAGCAGCTTGAGATTTTAGTTCTGTCATCACTAAGAATAAACCTAAACTCTGAAAACTCTGCATATTGGATTTAAAAACATTATGTATATGGAAGCAGAGCAAATTATAACATGTGCTAAAAATGAAGGTTCTGGTTTATTTGTTGGGTCAGAGAAAGTAAAATGTTTATTACTAAGACAACAAATCAAACTAAAAAGCCAGTGTTGCCAACATTTTAGAAGCCAGGAATGAGAGTCCACATGACTTCAGTAAATCAAAAGGGTGAATATGGATTGTAGTTCAACAGAAATTGCTGCAGTCTAGTACATTAACTAGGGAAATCGAAATATGTGTTACAGATTCAGAGTAGCCTAAGGCTTTCTAGGAAAAGATAAAAGAAAAATATAATAATATATAGTGTGTATCCAGCAGTTAAAACATTAGTTTTATTCACATATATTACATACCAAACATAAGTAAGGCATTATGTAAGACACTTTATATACTGTGGTCATTAAAGCAGCAAGTGCTGGACAGAATGTGGAGCAACAGAACACTCATTTCTGGTGGGTGTGCACAATGGTATGCTCACTTTGGAAGAAAATTTAGCAGTTTCTCATAAAACTAAGGATACTTTTACTACATGATCCCTCAATCATGTTTCTTGATTTTTATCCAGATGAACTGAAAACCTATATCCACACAAAATCTGCACATAGATGTTCATAACAGCTTTCTTCATCAGTGCCAAATCTTGAAAGCAACCAAGATGTTCTTTAATAGGAATGAATAAAAGGGTACATCAAGACAAAGGAATATTATTTGGTATTAAAAAGAAATGAGCTATCAGGTCACGAAAAGACATGGAGAAATCTTGAGCATTACAAACTGAAAGAGGCCAACTTGACAAGGCTACATATTGAATGATTTCAACTACAGGATGTTGTGGAAAATGCAGACTTTGGAGACAGTAAAGAATAGTGATTGCCAGGGGTTGGGCAGGTGGGAAAGGATGGACTGGTGCAGCAAAAGGAACTTTAAGAGGAGTGAAACTATTCTGCATGATACAATGGTGGATCCATGTCATTATACATTTGTTAAAGCCTATGTGAGGTACAACACCGAGAATGAACTCTACTTTGAATTTAAGGGATAGTGATGTGTATGAAGGTTTGTCTTTAATAACAAATGTACTACTGTGAGGCCAGATGTTGTTGCGATGGTATGTATGTATGTTGGAGCGACAGGAAAGCTGTATGGGAACTCTGTGTTTTCTATTCAACTTTCCTGTGAATTTAAAACTGTAGTAAAAAAAAAACTAATTTTATTAATTGAAAAGAACAGCAAGTTTGAACATCTCATTTCAACATGCAAAATGCATGGGCTCCTATGAGGTGTGATAATGATGGAGATTTAGAATGTGAAATGGAGAGGGGACCGTGCACATTCACTTGCTGTCTAGTCATTATGTGTGAAGATAGTTTGTAATGTCCATGCACTGTTTCCTCTTGTATAGGACTAGAAATTCTCTCATGTTCTCCCTTGTTAAATGCACACTTCTGATTAATTTTATATCTCCTACCTCCTATTATTACTCATAAGGCCCATGGCTCATTGAAATCTATTTGTATTGAAACAAAATAAGTCTTTAGTCTCTGTAATTACCTAATACTATTACACTGGTTGCATTGTTACTCATGATACTTTAAGGTTGTTACTGTGTTTCACTGCTGATGAGCAAATGCAGGTGGTACCCAGCATTTTCAAGAAGATGTGAATCATTTACGTTCTGGTCATGTTGATTTACCATTTGGAATTTTATACAGTAAAGATGGAACAGCACATCTTTCAGCCACATCATGTGTTCCCAATGTACTTCTCTTCCAGTGTTATCCATATCCCTGCTTTCTACACACTGCCACAAAGAGGAGGAATAGGCAGGGGCCAGATTGGCAGGTATTTCTTATTGCCATCAGAGGTTGTTGTGTTCAAGATTATTTTCCAATTTCTTTTCACTCTGACATGATCAGACCATTAAATATGGAACAGAAACAAGTACCAGAAATCTTCCGTTGCCCTGCATTTTGGTAGATACTCTTATTCCTTTTTGGAAGCAGGGTTTGCTTGGAACATCATCACTTCGGTTGCTTTTCCCTTCTATGAACTTGTGAGACTTAGAAATTGAGTCATAAGTAGATTGTGACATGGCTTTATGAGAAGGACCTTGATGCTGATAAAAGAGAGCAGGTTATGATAGCTTATACCAATACGTTCTTCTAAAACTCAACACAAATATGTTTAGGTTTTATTATTGCAATACAGGGTATACTTGAAGTGGAAGAAGTCAGTTTATAAATAAGATCAATTTTTAAGACATCCAGCTACCTCTTCAGAAAGAATGGACTAACTCCAGTGGCTCAGAAATTCCACACCCATACTGTCTGCAGAGAAACTTCTAACTCCTGCCTCCTTTCAAATTAGATTCAGCTATGAGTGACATAGAATCATTTCTTAATTATCCATATTAAAATGGAAATGAAACAACTATAGGGATAATCTAAAATAGTGAAGAGAAGAAGCAAAAGAAGATGCTAATTTTAACTTTAGGTGTGTTTTAACAAGTCCTCCTTGGACCAGGACTGACCTCATAGTTTGTGAGGATAGTGTAAATGAAAATGCAAGATTCCTTGTTCAAAATAAAGAATGTTAGGGTGGCAGTATTATGTTCCTAGATTGGAATGAGTAAGAGGTTTTCTTTTGCTGGGATGTGATCTTGAGCTACCTGCCAGGTGTGCACAATGCTGGAAGCCCCTGCACCTAAGCTTCCCTGAACCAGTGTTCTGACCCGTGCTAGGGTGAAGAGCAGCAGCAGATGCTGGAAGAGGAGTGCCAGGTGAGACCTGGGCGCTGTGGTCGGGGAGTAGCAGCCAAGACAAGCATCAGGAGGCAAGATGCCTTTGTGCTAAGGCTACACATCCCTGAAGTCTACTTTGTTCTATTAAATCACTTTAAAAATAGGTTCATAATAAACTAATTTAGAAACTCTAAGGACTACTTCAGAGCATTAAATGCCAAGGATCTGTGTGCTTGGTCAAACATCCATGAAACTGGTCCTATCTTGTTAGCATCAACTGGTCATGTGTAAAGCACCCTAGAATCATGCTGAATATTACAGGTGCAACAAAATTGTCATAATTTATAATGTGGATAACCTTGACATGGAGTATCAAGAATTGATGGTGGATTCTAATCAATTCATTAACTACTCCTTAATATTGCAGAAGTTTCTGCTAGTGTGTGGGGTTGAAGGTAGCTATCTAATTCTGTTTGGACTGCTGTAACAAAATACCACAAACTAGGTAGCTTTTAACAACAGATTTATTTCTCCTAGGTCTGTGGGCTGAGAGGTCCAAGGTACCAGCAGATTCAGGTTCCAGGACCCTCTTCCTGATATAGTCACCTTCTCACAGTAACCCACATGGTAGAAAGGGAAAATTCTAATCTCTTCAGCCCCTTGTAAGGGCACTTCATCCCCTTCATGAAGGCCCTTCCCTCATGACCTAATCACCTCCCAGAATTCCTGCTTCCTGAACCATCATTTTGGAGATGAGGTTTCAGTATATGATTTTGGGGTGGCTGGAGGAACACAAACATTCAGACATAGCAATGGTCAGGGAGGACAGGCTCACTATCTACTGGAGTTGAAAGATGCAAACATTAGGACTGTAAAGCAAGGCGAATGATGTATGCTATAGTAGAGGTACAGACAAGAAAAGTAGGAAAATTGGGAGTAAAAAGACTAACAGGAAATGTAAAAAGGGATTGTGGAAAAAGGAATTACTTTAGTTGGGCCATGATGAATGGGTAGTAGATCAGCTGCCAATGCTTAAAGGGGCAAACCTCCACACTAACAGGACAGCACGAGCAAAGACAGTGAAGCATAAACCATGCTGATAGATGGGCCTACATGCTGTCACATTCAGACATGCTTTTCATTCGTGCATTTTCCCAGCACTGAGCTAGAAGCAGGAGATGTAAGACTACAGGATTTGGAATCAGACAAAACCATGTTTGAATCACGATCTACTACTTCCCAGTGTATGATTGGAGATACCTTACTTAACCACTCTGAGCCTCAGATTTAGTCAATTGTAAAATAAAAATACCATTTTTGTAGAATTGAGGATTAGATAATGTTTGTAAGAAACTACAACCAGAATTATAATAAATAAGAAATAAATTATTGTGATAATAGAAACCTGAGGATGTTGTGCAAGGCTTCACAAATATGTGATATTTTCCAGGTGTGGTGTTGCAGGCTTGTAATCCCAGCAGCTTGGGAGGCTGAGGCAGGAGGATTGTGAGTTTAAAGCCAGGCTCAGCAATTTAGTGAGGCCCTAAGCAACTTAGCAAGACTGTCTCAAAATAAAATATATATAAAAATAAGGCTGGGCATGTGGCTCAGTGGTAAAGTACCCCAGGGTTCAATCCCTGGTACCCCCCAAAATGTGGTATTTGAAGTGGGGTGTAAAGTGTCTGAAGTATGTATCAGGAAGTCATAGGGAAATTGAGAAAGAGCCTCTGAGATTTGAAAGTGATGAGCCCCTTCATGATCTGTGCGGGTGGGGATGGGGGAGTAATAAGAAGAAAGATAAGGATGCCCATATATATCTGTATAGATAAAGAAGAAATCTGATGTTTCATTTTCACCCCAAAGCACTTACCTGATGAAAAAGTGTCAGACTCTTCTCCTGGAAAAGGGCAGAATACCCATGCTGAGCCCTCAAGTAAGATACAGAGTTTGCACTGGAGTTTCTGCAGCAGATGTTCTGTATGGTTTTCTTTCAAAAACAAGTCTGGAGCCAGGAGGGGAGGGGGGAGAGAGAATGAATGTGTAGTTGCTTTTTCCATCCTCCTGTGTAACATCATTTTGCTTAATTGGTAGACACTTAAGACATGATTGGCTCTTTTAAAAATAGAAGTCTTCCTGGGATTGGTTGAAATGCTTCACTGTGTGTTGGTGCTTTAAAGAGCATATCTTTTTATGTCTTTCAGACTGAACACTTCCCTTTGCAGACTCAGAAAAAAGAAAGAGAAATTTGCAGTCTTCCACCCTCCGTAAGTAGCCTCATCAGATTGTCAGGATCTGCCCAGCTAGAGCTGGTGGCTCACATCCTTATTAAAATATCATTGGATGTCCACAAAAGTTCATTTTATTCATTTCTGCTCTATTTGAATGCCTGCACTATGATTTGGTAAAGTCCTTGAGCTTCCTTACTCTTAGAAGTAATCTAAGAACCACTTCTAAGTAATCTTAGAAGTAATCAAATGTGAAATCAATCACCAGGCAGAAGGGTCTGTACCACGAAGCGTCATGTGGAATTAATTTTACTGTAAGTGTCAACTATGACTCAAGGTCAAGCCTGAAAGAAAGGCCAAAACAAGAGGATATTTTTGGCAGCCTTTCTTATTCTCTGTTGTCAGACATATGGTCAAATGCCAGTTCATTTTGCTTTGTCCTTTCCCCAATTCCCCAGTGCTGAATCTTGAGGTTTCTTTTTGTTTTAATTCTCTTTATCTCTCATGTAACAATTCCAGGCTTGATCCTTGCTTGAGAGACTCCTGAAGTTCACAGTGTTGCTCTTCTCCAGTTTATCTTACCAGATACCAACCACCAGATACCAGGTTAATTTCAAAACCTAAAAGCGATCACAGTCCCCTTCAGTTACAATTTTGTATTTAGGAGCCTATCACCATTCTTATTCAGGTGTTGTGAGCAAACAAATGACTGAAAAACGATGTTGTTGAACTTGACCTTGCCCAATTCCTAGTGGGATAATAAATCAGGGACACAGACTTTAATGAATTCTGTTTGCCTGTTTTATTTTTTTCCCCCAAAGTGATAGAAAATTGCAAACAGCTTCTTTGCTAATGTAAACAATGTTTGAATCTTTAGAATGGACTAAATACCAGGAGTTTTGACTATGAAGATGAGAACCCAGTGGAAGAAGATAGGATTCAGCAGATGTACCCACTTTACAATCAGATGTGCTACCAAGACCGGAGCCCTGGCAAACGTCATCAAAACAATGACCCCAAGAGAGTCTACATCAACCCAAGAGAACATTATGTGTGACTTTCCTCTTCAATGGTTGTTCTAACAAATGTTTATTCTTAGATTGGGGAGAGAAACTGAGGCCAATTGTTATTTTATTCTCTCTAGTATAAAACCATCCCAATCTAACTGTATTGGAAGTCTTGATGAATGACTTGGAGCTAATAGCAGATTTCTTTCCTTCATTAAGGGTTTCTTAACCACCAGCTGTGTTGTGAACTTGACTGTAGCTTTGTGTGTTTCTGTGATGATGGTGTTTAACTACTAACATTTGGCCTACAATGGCATGTTCATTTGGAAGTGCAACATCTGCCTGTGATGACTGAAGTCATTCTCCAGAAAGAAAGGCCCCAGCTGGTAGTATTAAACTCACTGGGTCTCAGGCAGGCCAGCCCGTTTATCTCTAATTCGAAAGAGTGGAAAAATGAGTTCAGAATCCATTTCACTGATTGTTTAGCTGGGATTTAGATTTCCCCGACATGCTTAATGCAATTATAATACCTGTGTACAAAGGCCTGAGGAAAAAGACAAGATTTGCTCTTTATCCAAAAACAACAACAACAATAACAAAAGGCAATTAAACCTTCAATCCTGTCAGTCGATTTTAAATCACCTTGTCATTATGATATATGTCCCTTCTTGGTCAGTAAGGTCCCCAGGATCCACAGTTGCTGCTATTACCTGCCTACTTGTGACTAGCTATATGTAACAGAGGTTCTTCTCTTGTGTTCCGAGTTCCCACAGTCCTGTCCTTTACTACCAGATTAGCCCATTTTCTACCGATTAATTTCTAAAATCCCTGCCTACATTGTGTACAGCCTCTCTCCTTGTCCCCAGTTTTCTCTAGGATTATACATGAGGAGCTCAGCTTTCACTTCTGGAATTTCTTTTGAACTAATGTCAATCCACACAGGCTTTAGCTATCCTGCCACTTCACACCACTTACCATCCATGTTTTATCTACCTCAGAAAAGCTTCCTGGAAAATCACTATGAAAGAATTTCTGCTCTTAAAAGCCAGGTGGAAAATTCAAAAACTTTTTTTTTTTTTTTATAAAACCACTTCAATATGGTATGTGTGCTAAATCCACAAATCCTATATTCTTACTCCCATACTTTACCTCATCAAGAGGTAAAAAGATGCTAAAAAACAAATGATACAGTGGTTTATCTACCAGG
Organism: Glaucomys volans; assembly: GCA_020662805.1. Classification (NCBI taxonomy): domain Eukaryota; kingdom Metazoa; phylum Chordata; class Mammalia; order Rodentia; family Sciuridae; genus Glaucomys; species Glaucomys volans. The sequence continues at coordinate 122,866 of JAJEJO010000885.1, read as the reverse complement.
GTATCCTGCAACTCTGATGTCTGCTGGGAGCTTCCTCATCTTCCTTTGCCAACTTTCCATCATGGGGATTGACGGTAATAATTACACTTGGGTGAGTACAGGTGGAAGAATCGCAGGTACATGTACTAGTGCCCCTCGCTATCTCTCACATCTGAAGGAAACTGTAGATTTACTGTGTAAATCTGGAAGATTAGAGTGTCAGAGGTATAAAGAACACTATAAGCTTGTCATGTCTTAGGGAAGAGTGGCATGAGCACTGAAATATAATAGTGCACATTTCTAATGTAACTGCAAGGGGAAAGGAGAACACTAACCTAGATTTCTAATGAGATACCAAAGATACTTTATGATTCATGTTGTACTGGCTTTAGTTTGTGTTTGTGTGTCTGCATGTGTGTTTTCATCTTTCAGTTCCATGCTTTGTCAGACAAATGATTCACATTTTTCTATAGTAGTAATATACTCTCCCTCCATTATGTGGAGACCAACATTTCTGGGGAAAAGGATGCTTAAATTCCAACTCAAATCTTCGACAATTTTAAAGGCAATAGCTGTAGAACATCAAAGGGTAAAACTCCAATGACTCTCATTGCAGAATCCATGTGCTACCTCTGAGTTAGAGTTCACTGCCCCTTATCTCAAAGAATAAGAGAAGATAATCAACTTTATTGCTTCGAATGCCATCACTGAGTGAGTGTAGCTGAAGGTATAGGGATCCTTGCAGTTGTTTTCCAAAAATAAGATGACTGGTCAGAGCTCTCTGTGACAGCAGTGTTTTATAAATACTGGAGGTTATGGTGGTGCTTTAAAAATGTCTTACATTGCTGGGGATGGTTTCTAGGGTCCTGTTGGGAAACAGATTGTTGAATTAACTTCAAAGAAGCACATTGTGGACCCAGGCAGAGTACAGATATCTTCATTTGCACCACAGAAAGGAATTCAGAAGCACTGGATTTCAGGAGTCCTTTGTTCTGTCCTCAGCACCTTCCCAAGAGAGGGACCACTGCCTTTCACATTCTTGGTGTAGTTATAGAAAAGAAATTTCAGGATGTAAACATCTATCTTGCAGCCAGCTAGCTGAGCATTCTCTTTGCCTTTTAGTCAGCTCTGATATTTCTTGAACAAACTGGTAGATTTTATAGCTATTGGCCCTTTGCATGGGTCATATAGCCTTTATAATAGCTTATTCTGGTGCCTCCCATATTCTCTCTCTGAAAACTTAGCTAAATCCAGAGGAGTTTTAAAAGGGTTTGTTCAACCAGCCCCCTCAACTAAAAAATGCTATCCAAAATTAGGCTGTTGATCTCTAAATTTGGAGCCTAGACTGTCTGACGATGCCTTTTAAATTTGGAAGTTATACTCTTAAAGGTCAGTGAGTGAGGTTTAGAGATATAATCTACAGCTGATATTAGATATTATAACTGGTTTTCTAAAATACACTGAGACAGAAATAAATATCCAGAGCACTTGGAGGAGGTGTATGCTCACACTAAACACAGCCTTTATTGCCTATTTTGTATGCAGCCATCCCCGAGAGTGTGCATTGTTGTTACAAGAGCAGAACATTGGGTTCTTTGCATGCCACACTAAGGAAGAAGCATCTGCATCACCTAGGATCAGCCTAACATGACAGGACAAGAATTAAATGGCGGCAATTTATTATTTCTTCTATAAGAGTTTTCCTTATGCTTGGCATTTTTATGTGTTCTAAATTTGAAGTCCATGCTCTTTGGGGCATATAATATGAAATTCTTACCTGTGCTAGGCTTCACTATAACATTCACATAGTAGAAACTAAAGTGGTATTCAGCAAACTAAATGCACTGGCTCCCTTATTGTTTTCTGTTGACTTTGTTTACAAGACACAGGACGGTTTCTTCCTCCTTCTGAGAAAATTTCCTAAGTCCTCTTTTGTAGTAGTCTAAAATTTCCCCATCATTTTTCAGTCTTTTCCTGCCCTGATTTCCTGGTGCTATTTGTTACATAAAGACTGCCTTCAACTCTTTTATTCTCTGGGGTGTAGAGGATAGGACATTGTTCCAAGAATGAAAAGAACAGGTTCTACTCCCAGCTTTACCCTTTACTATAGAAACTTAGACAAGTCACTTAACCTGCCTTGGGTGTCAGTTATCTAGTCCATAAAGCAGATTATAATACCTTCCTGAGAATTAAACAAGGACATCATAGACAGGAAATTGTAAGTTCTCTCCAAACCGATAAGTGCCTATCACTCTATTGTTATATATTGAACCTAAACTTCTGATGCTGTTGCCAGCACTTAGAGAACTGTAATGTCCTCAAGTAGCAACATGGAAATTTCATTTTGGCCTAATTCAAGTATAGCTAACTGCAACTAGCAGACATTACTTTGACTATAATAAGTATTTCTCATATGGAAAGTCTTGTTTCTGAATTTTAGCCTTTTAAGTTTTAGCTGGAATGGAAAAGGCATGTTGCTATAACTAGTGACAGTTCTTGTTTTACAAATTACTACTCACAACTAACATTATTGATGTGTAGTATGGACTAGGTTCCAGTGAAAGCACCTTACATGAATCACTTCATTGGATAGGACCAGACTCTTTTTTTGTCCTCTTTCCAAGATCCCTTCAGGGGACAGACACACTTACATTCCACACCAGGCAATCATAGGTCATGCCGATCATCAGTCAGCTGTTACTTTTTTCAAATCTGCTTTTGGTGTTAGGGTATATAGTTGTCTTGATTTTTTTCCATGTTTAAGCAGAGGTATACAAAGATTCATGGAAGAAAACCATAAGAAATATTAAGGTGAAAACAAGTGGATATGCTCTTTTTTACTTGGGTTTTGGCCTTCTCTAAATATTCAGAAAGGCTCATATCCACAAAATAAAAACCAAACTCAAAACCACTCCATCCTAGTTGGTTGGGTTTTAGTGGCCACAAACTTCTCTCTGACATCCCTTCCTCAAGGTATATACTTATTGCTGTGTGTTGTTTTTTTTTTTTCCTCACCTTTATCGAACTCCCAGGGGTGGTAACACTGGTATTGTGAACAGGTGAAAAGAAAGGGGCCTTTGGTAGAAAGCCAGAAGAATAGAAGTGTGTGAAGTAGAAATGTCAGGGACCACCTGTGGCTCAGCTCTGGACTTGTCTCCTTCCTTTATTTGACTAGCAAGACCCTTCTGTCATCCTTCAGCAGATCTTATACAACCAGGGACTTTCATTCCTGTTAACTAAAAACTAATATTTGCAAGCTTATTAAACCGTGGGCTGTAACTGCATTAATCTTGTTACCTCTACTGAAATGCATGGGTTTCTGTCATTAAACCAAGTGATAAGCTGGCCTCTGCCAATTTAGGCATTCATAGCTGTTGGGTGTTTCAGTAGCTTCCATAGCAGGAGGTATGAGGGCTATACCAGCCTCACCAAGTGATTCTTTACACTCAACTCAGGTCTTAGCCAAGCACTGTGTTATGTGTGTTTATAAGCAAGTAGTCCCCAGAACAGCCAGAACCTGTCCTGTAAGTTTGGAAAGACCCCAGCTCTGTCCTTTAAGGCATTCCAACAATATCCCACCTAACAGAATTATTAGAAGCGAATCCAACTATCCCAGTCAATTCAGCCAGGCAGCCCGCAGATCATTTTACTTTTGCACAGAATGATGTTAGTACTCCTAGGTTGGGCTTGTTCATGGAGGTCTGTAGTGCCTTGCACTACTTAGGTCAATCTGCATAGCTTCAATGCCACTAATGTGTGGAAAATATTCACTTATGAAGGTTTCTGGTGTTGAACTACAGATAGAACTTCAGTGGTAAGAGTCTCTGAAGTGAACAGAGTTTTTCAAACGCTAAAGCCCCTGGAGGTTGTAGTCCTGATTGGGATATTTGAAGTGTTGACCAATCACCCCCAAAGTATACATAAAGACTGATTAACATATTCCCAAACAGTTTCAAGAAATTTTATCAAATTTAACATGATTTAATAAGGATATCTCAGGTTTTTGCGCTTTTAAAGTCAACTACTTGCTGAATAGAATTTTTTTGACATGTATTCTTAGTGACAGCTTGTCCCCTCTCCCTCCAGGTTGTGTGTGTGTGACAGAGAGAGAGAGAGAGAGGAGAGAAAGAGAGAGAGAGAGAGAGAGAGAAGGGGAGGAGTGTATTTAAATTTCCCTTGCCAGCCTAAATTTGTAAATACTGTTTATTATTATTGTATCTCCCTTCTTGGATTAATTATTTTCCTCTACTTAAGTTTCAACGCAATTTTAGAAGTTTGAAACTTAGTAGACTAGAATAAGAGAATGTAAAACTACTCAAAGAAATTAGTCATCTTTTTTATCATAAATTATTACTTGGGATCATGATGTAGAAGTTCCCTCTGAATCTTAGGGAGAAGGGCAACTACTAATGACAAATAAAAACATTCTCCATTCTCTTGGTTATGAATAAATCTCTTTCATTGATCCCAATCAGTGTTTGGGGTCTAAAGCTATGATCTGTATCAACTGACTATCTACATTCTTATCTTCCAGCTGTGAAGTGTAGGGTTAAATGCCTGAGTTTCAGAGGAACAGGTGTTCTGAATATCAGTGCCTTGTAAACTGACAGAAAAGAGCAGCATCTCCATGAATTAATCCTGGGCCGGGCCCTCTCTTCTAAGTGTTTCTATTCTACAGCAAGGTGGAAGAACAAACAGTTGCCCTCTTGCAGTTTCCCAGCACTACCATTTGAAGTTTCTCTGACCAGTCCCCCATGGCCCAGCAGCATCCTTGGCACAATGACCCACACTGACTGTATTTATTTCTGTGACATGGGATTTAACTGTGACCTTGAGGGAAAGCCTTCCTGGGAATCCAGAACATCACATTTGCTACACCGACTTAGAACTGTGGCCTACCCTACACCATATGTATCTGACAGCCATGAAGAGGTGCTTTATGTGTCTCCTCCAGAGGTTAATTTCCCTTCATAACTCACAGCGGAGCTACGAAGCCCAGAGTGCACATGGTTTTCCACGTGAATGGGCACTGATGTTTTGGTTTTCAATACCTTTCCAGTAATGACCAGTATTTTTTTTTTTAGTTCACCCTAGCATATTGGTCAGGTTAAATTCCTCAGGTCTTACTGGTAGCTCACCATTCTTTATATTTTAATTAGAGGCAGCAGAAGTTTGTCCTAAATGCATTTGTTAGAACTTGGCCCACACTGTTTCATGTATGCCTCTGCTTTTTTCACATGGCCTTTGGAGAATTTAGTGCTTCTCTTTCCTTCAACTGGGCATTTCAATACTCAGATGAGTGTTTGTCATCTTAGACTTCATTATATACTTGAAATTCAAAGTGCTTTGTAAAAAATTTTTAAAAATTAAGTAGCTGGTATTGCTACTGGATCTCTGGATTATTCCACTTGTCTGTCTATAAAAGTTCCTGTTTATCCTTTACCTTCTGTTTCTATTTCTAAGCCAATGCTTTTTAAGACTTAACATCTGCTCCAGCCTATGCACTCTCCATGGGTCTTAACCTCTTAACTTCTTTTTAGTTTTATACTGTGGGTTAATGCTGTCTAACTCACAGGGGGTTTTATGGGGTGGAGGAGGATAAGATTTTTAAGGGTTATCTTCTCAGAAAGTGATTTAATAAAAGCCCCTTGGCTTAGAAATGAGAAACTATAGTTCCTCAGCTATATTTTTTCCCTATTCTTTTTTTGCTGTTTTTATTTCTGAAAAGTGATCTTTGCCTGAAAGGAGTCTTTAGTCTTTTTTAACTTTCTCCCCATTAACCCTTTTCCTATTGAGATCTCTGCCTTATCCATGCTCTGAACTTTTCACTTATGGAGCCAAAATGAATTCTCCCACAACAAACCCCAGTATTTTTACTCCTGCCACAAACAAACGAATGTCCTCCACACAAAGGAGCATCTAGCTACCTGTATCCACAAGAAGCCAGAACCAAATGAGGTCTCACTCTGGCATGGGGCAAGGTCTCGCCTGTGCCTTGGTTCTCCCTGTGTAAGCAGAAGATGATTCAGCTACTTCACTGCAGCTAGGTATTGTGAGTCCTGACTCACAAATACTAACACATACGGGAAGGTTTTTGCAAATGTCCTGTACTATATAAATTCATGGTGGATGATCTGGAGTGTCCTCAAGTAGGAATAAGTCCTTGTGTAGCTCAAATTAGAATACTAATCCACCCATTATTTTCAAAAGACATATTTCACTAACTTCTTTTTCATAGTGAAAATTAATGTCTAGTCACTTGAAATATTTTTATTTTGGTGTATAGGAAGTGATCAATAGTATGTATTCTTGCTTGTCCCAAGTTATATTTTTCAGTTTTAGAACTGAAACAGTTACTTAACAGAATATATGGGTAAAGAGGAAGATTCTAGCTCAGATGTTGTAAAATAATGAAAGTCAAAGATTAGCCTTGAAATTGAGATTGTTTTCTGAATAGTAGATGTTAATGTAGTTGTTTTTTTAGATATTCTTTAAGTTACAAGAAATTGCCTTTTATTTTTGCAGTTTTGAATATATCATTCTTTACCTGTTTTGAATAAAGTGTTTTATTATCCATTAAGGTTTTTTTTATTTTACAGTATTATCAATAAATCATTTATTAAACATAAAAATTAATAACCTAATTATATAGGTGTTAAAATTCAAAACTTAACATCTAAATTAACTATTTCTCTACCTGAGTCCTTTTTTGAAAAGAATTTTAAAAATAGTAATAGTGCTTTTATACTTCCAGCAATATAAAAGTGGTTTTTATTATAAGGTAAGTTATACATTATTGTAGTTTCTTTATGAAAATTACATAATGCTGTTTTAGTGAAGCTTCATCTATTCCAGTTAAAAATTATTCTTCATTACTGATTTAATTCTTAGGCATTAAAATTTCCTTTCTTTTATGAAATCATATTGGTGCTAAATTATCAATAAATGTTCTTATTTACCTAAAACAAACATTAATTATTTGTAATAACTATTCCTGAACTTTTTGGATCCTTTATGGATACTTATAATCCCAGAGTCCAGGAACCCATTTCTAAAAAAATCATATTTTATTGAGATATTATAAAATTCACTCTTTTAAAATGTTAAATTCCATGTGTTCTGGTGCATGCATCACCATGAAAAATTCTAAAATATTTTTATCACCCTAAAAAGAAACCCATGCACAGTCAAGCAGTCTGTCTCAAGTCCCTGGCAACCCACGTTACACTTTTGGTCTCTGAGAACTTGCCTGTTCTGGACATGTCACATAAAAGGTATCATATAGTATGTGATACTTAATGACAGGCTTCTTTCCCTTGGCATAGTATTTCTAAAGTTCATGTTTCAGCACATATCATTTCTTCAAATAGTCAAATAATATTCCACTGTATGGATATACCACATTTATCCATTTATCAGCCAGTGCACAGTTGAGTTGTTTGTACTTTGAGGAGATAATGATGATTATGAATAATGTTTCTTTGAACATTTGTGTCAAGTTTTTGTTCAAACCTAAGTTTTATTTCCCTAGATATATACCTGGGAATGGACTTGCTGGATCATATGGCAATTCTATGGTTTAACCTTTTGAAGACCTGACAAACTGTTTTCCTTATCTACTGTACTGTGCAGGTTCCAATTTCTCTGTATCCTCAACAACATTTATTATTTTCTACCTTTTTCACTGTAGCCATCCTACTAAGTGTGAAGTGGTATCTCATAGTGTTTGTTATTTTAATTTTTCTGGTGGCTAATGATGTTTGCTTTTTTCTACAACCCTTTAAGAAGGTAAAACCATTCCTAGTTCATAGGCCATATAAAATCAAACTGACAACTATATTACCCCCACAGGTAATTAACCTCTGACCTAGAAGATAGAAATAGACAGTTACTTTTTAAAAGGCATTAAAAATATACTCCATATATTGAAGAACATAGAGGAAATCGTGATTCTCTGAAAGATGTGGAAGAGTAATAAGAACAAATGAAGTAGAACGCTGATAAACTGGCTTGCTGGATTGAAAAAAAAAACATAAACTGTATCATTTGCTGATTCCCATGGTGTACATGCTCCTGCAATGGCCCATTTTAAACTACCAAGATGACACTGCTGAACCTGAGGTTGAGAAGGGACATGCATCGGCAGCTGATACCAGCCCACACTAGTGCATCCTGACATAAAACACCTCTCACTGTGTTTTGTATTGATTGGTACAGCAGTAATTATAGCTAATGTCTTTTTCTCAGTCCTCATTATCCTGAAATCATAGCCACATGTCCACAAGGTGAAATAAGAAACATGTACTCCCATGCCTTTCTCCCCCCACCAAAATTTTTGGAATAAAGTCAAAACAAAGGTAACAATGTTTCTGACCCATCCAGAAAACTTTCTGGAAATGTGCTTTAGTTGGGCATACATAACAAAGGTGGGAAATCATCGTGTATCCATAGGAATGAATATATTCTCTACAGGTGGGAAGTGTGTGCAACAGTTTAAAAGTGAGAGTCACAATAATTGGGGAAAGATTTGCTTCCATGGTTAGATATGCAATATGTGATCATATATTTTTTCCTGTGAGTTTCTTCTCCCTAGGGGCTCTAAAAATAAATAAATAAAACCTCAACTTTAGATTTCTGTTTCCACTGAAACAGAACACTGCAAGGAAAAAAAATTCTTCTACAAGAATATGCTAGAGAAATTAGATGGTGAATCATCCAGCAAATAAGCAGTTCATATCTGCTTTAAATATCCTTTTGAAATTCTGGTCTAATACATTTCCAAGTTGATATTAGCCTCAGTACTGTATTTAAGAAGAATTCAGTTGTTATAGTCAGCTTTTTCACTTCTGTGACCAATTAGAGAAGGAAAAGTTTATTTGGGGGCTCATGGTTTCAGAGATCTCAGTCCATAGATGGCTGGCTCGATTCCTTGGTGCTCAAGTAAGGCAGAATTTCATGGTGGAAGGGTGTTGTGGAGAAAAGTATGTCAGGACATGGCCACCAAGAAGAAGAGAGAGAGCGGTACTTAAGAAGGACAAATATATACCCCAACAGTACACCTTCTGCGGCTCACTTTCTCCAGCAATACTCCACCCACCTACAGTTATCATTTGGTTAATCCATATAGGAAAATTAATTCACTGATTGGGTTAAGGCACTCATAACCCAACTATTGCACCTCTCAACCTTCTTGCATTGTCTCATGAGCTTTTTGGGGGACACCACATATCTAAATCATAACACCAACCTTCTTGTCCACAGTCTCCCAGGGTTCCCCTGGCCTTTTCTGAACACTGGTAGGAATACTGGTGGTAAAGCGCATAGTTGAGTGAGGGATAGTGTTTGAACTAAGTGGCAGTTCAAAGCAAAGAAAACTGCAGCTTTACTGAGCATAAGTGGCCACTAGGTTTCATTGTTCAGCATAGCAAGGTTTGGTCCTATTAATTGCAGGGAAATGTCTTACACAGAACTCAAAATTGTTAATTTTCCAAATTTGAGATTTTATGCAAAGGGACTTGCACAATCTGTAACTTCTCTCTGAACTTTCCTGTTCTTTTCCTAGCTATAGAAAAAGTAAAGCCTTTTCTAAAATGCAAAAGACATTCTAATACAGATGCCCCATGCTGTAATTCAGCTAGATTTACTGGATTTTTTAGAATTTTCCTGCTTTCCAGAGTCAACCTTGTTAACCCCATGGGAACACCTGTGCATGTCAGAAAGGGTGTCACTATGGTTACACCCTGAAACAGTGCATTACTTACTACTTGAGAAGTAGTGTAATGTGATGGTGGGGACTGAGGTAATGCGGCCTCATTTTATTCACTCTCATTTGAGCTGTTCTCATTTTATCCTGAAGTTGGACTATAAAATGTCTGCCACTGTCCCATTTTCTATTCTAAATACAAAGAATCCCACTCTCCACAGCTGTGTGTTTCCAAGAAGGCAGTGTGGGACTGTAAAGAGAGCAAGGCAGGACTGATTTGCGGGGTAAAGAATAGATTCCTGAATAGCTTAAAGGGTATACCCATCAATGGTGGTCATCGGCTGGACTGCTGCTCTCCATGGTGGATAGTATCCAATGGGAGTTGTCTGTGTGAGGAAGAAGATCAGAGTCTGTGAAAGTCAACTCCAAAAGAATCTCTATGCTCAGGATACTCAGTGTGACTTCTCTGACAGCAAATGGTGAAAAGGAGTCTTGAGGTGAAGGGTATATATTAGGAATCCATACCTGAGGAAAGGATGGGGAGGAAGCAAGATTGGGCAGAGGGAGAAACAAACAATGATGTGGGCCTGACAAACTTCAGCCAACCCCATGGGAAAGCACTACAAAATATATGACTTTTTAGAGTTGGGTTAAATAGCCCAGTCCTCCTAACTCTGACTCAATCAATCACTGAATATGGGCCACATAGTCAGAATTTCTGAATGGTATATGGGAAATGTCTAGTGACTCTCACGATTATGGACATAAATTCACCTCCTTCACTGTAAAACGGCTTCCTAAGTCTCATCTGTTGTTGTGATGTATGGGAGCATGCCAGTGAGTTAAACATTCCAAAAGTCCTCCACTAGTAATTTTGGCTAACACCTCACAGGATTGAAAGCCAAACCAATATGCAGATGTATCTGTTCCTTTTAAAATAAGTCTCTATTCCAAATACAAGGAGTCAAATGTAGTCTTATCACCAACTAGTCAATAGATCTATCAAGGAACAGTGCCATACTGGAAACTCAACATTGATCTTCAATGGTGGCAGGTTGAGTATTGGGTGGCACTAGTTCAGAGATGGTCCTAAAAGTGGGAATGCATGCTTTTGGGCCTGGTCAGCAACCATCTCCCCTTCTAGAGCCTTTCCATCTAGTTTCCCATTTTGTCAGTACTAGGATGGCCCAATGGCAGTGCTAGGATGGCCTACTGAGTTACTCAGTTGACTTGGTTGTATTGTGCCTCTTACATTGGGTGAGTTATTTCTTGTGGTTATTAGTTGTGAAACAGGTACCCTCACCCTTTTTGTTCATTAACATATATCTGTCCATGATCTTCTAAGCCATATTCCCTTATCCCAAGTCTTCCAATTTTTCTCCTTCCATATCTCTGGAAGTAGAGACCTCCTGGTTAGCCAACTTTCCACAAGAGAGTGTGTGTTTGTGTGTGTACACACACACTAACCCTAGCCGCTCTTTTTATAGTATTTAACCATGTGCACCTCCTGAGGCTCTGCCTATTGGGAAGATTTTACCTTTCCATCGTGTTTCATGATCATTCCTAAGTGGGTCTGAAATGTAGTTGTGATCCATTTTTGGCTTGCATTCACCTCCTATCTTAACCCATTTTTCACAGTTTTAACAGTTTATGCAAATGAGTAATTTATTTAAAAACTGTTATAAGACTGGAGAATAATAAAAATGGGATAGGGGACAAGCATCTGGCAAAGGACTTCTTGCCTGTCATTCCATGGAAGAAGACAGAAGGGCAAAGAAAACTACAAGAAACCAAACTGTCTTTTATGACAGAACCAATCCCACCCCTGAAGGTAGGATCATCATGGTCCAATCACCCTTAAAGGTCTCCCTCTTAATTCTTTTACAATGGCAATTAAATTTAAACATGAGTTTTGGAGGGGACAAACATTCAAACCATACCTCCCTAAATCAAGTTACTCTGATAGCTAATTGCAAAGAAACTTCATATAGGTATGATCTGAGGGAGAAGCACATGTACAACAGGTGATGTGGAGGTATGGACCAAGTCCTCAGACCATTTACCTGTGTCTTCTATTCCTGCTCATGCTCAGTCCTGATGTAACACCTCCATAGTAGAATGGATTGCTGCTGGAACTGCCCACCCTTATGAGTTGGTGGGTTCTGAGGGAACTTAGCCCATAATAGGAAGTCTAGATGCATAATGTGCATGGTCATTTAGTGTCCCATGATGAGGTATTCCATCTTTATCAGAGACAGATAGCAAACACGTTCTTCAAAAGTATAGAACACTGATGAAAGTCATTGAAGAAGAAACAAGAAGATGAAAAGACCTACCATGTTCATGGATAGGCATAATTAATATTGTTAGAATAGCCATACTACCAAAAACAATATATAGATTCGATGCATTCCCCATCAAAATACCAATGACATTCTTCACAGAACTAGCAAAAACAGTCTTAGAATTTATTCAGAAGAATAAAATGCCCAGAATAGCCAAACCAATTCTAAGCCAAAAAGGGCAATGAAGAAGGAATCAAAATACTTAACTTCAAATTATACTAGAGCTATAGTGACAAAAACAGCATGGTACTGGCATAAAAACAGTCACATAGACCAATGGCACAGAATATAAGACACAGAGAGAAACCCACTCAGATATACTCATTTGATATTTGACAAAGGTGCCAAAAACATACATTGGAAAAAAGAAGCATTTTAACAAATGTTTCTGGGAAAACTGGTTATCCCTATGAAGAAGAATGAGAAAAGATCCTCATCTCTCATCCTGCACAAAGTCAACTCAAAATGGTCCAAAGATCCAGGAATTAGACCAGAAATGATGCAACTCCTATAAGAAAACATAGGCTTAACATTCCAACATATAGGCACAGACAATGCCTTTCTCAACAGGACCTCTGAAGTTCAGAAAATAATGCCAAGAGTTAATAAATGAGATGACATCAAATTAAAAAGTGTCTTGACAGCAAAGGAAACCATTAATGATGTGAAGAAAAGACATTCAGAATGAGAGCAAAATCTTTGCTAGCTACTCTTGTAACAGGGGATTAATATCTAGAATGTATAAAGAACTGAAAAAACACCAAAAAACTCCAATTAATAAATGGACAAATGAACTAAGAAGATCTTTCTCAAAAGAAGAAATACAAAAGGGCAACAAATATGTGAAAAATTTTTCCATATATGAAAAATATTTCCATATCAATAACAATTAGTGAAACAAATCAAATCTACACTGAGATTTCATCTTACTCCAGTTAGAATAGCAGTCATCAAGAATGTAAACAATAATGCTGAAGAGGATATGGAGAAAGAGGAACATTTTTTCACTGTTGGTGGGATTATAAATTAGTACAATTACTATGGAAATCAGTATGGAGGTTGCTCAAGACTAGGTATGGAACCACCATATGACCGAGCTATACTTCTCAGTATTTATGGTAATATATTAAAGTCATCATTGTAATACATGCATACCTACGTTCATAACCATACAATTCATATTAGCCAAAACATGAAGCCACCCTTGGTGTCCATTGATGTATAAATGGATAAAGAATTACGTGGGGTTTATTCAGCCATAAAGAATGAAGTTATGTCATTTGAAGGAAAAATAAAAGGGATTTGAGAACATTATGTTAAGCAAAATAGACCGAACTCAGAAAGTCAAGGATCATGTCTTCTCTTATATGTGGAAGCTAGAGATGAAAAAGAAAGTTTGGGAACAAGAGGTGTCTCATGAAAATTGGAGACCAACAGAGTATAGGAATAGGACTAAGGAGAAGGAGGAAAGGAGGAAAGGGGGAAGTCTTGGGGAATAATATTGGCCAAATTATATTGTTGTATTATGTGCATGTACAGATATGTACTGATGAATCTCACCATTAAATGCAATGCTAGTGCACCAATACAAAATGAGGAAAAATGAAATTATAGTTTTTTTATAAGGTATATATTCCTCCAATAGAAAGAACTTAACCTGGTTCTAGAACCTTAGGGGCCTATATTATAATTTTCCCTTCAAAACTTGCATAAGGGTCCTACAGCATTTTTTCCCATTATGGCATCTGTATAAACATGCTGCGGTCCACTTTCGTGCTATAAGTCTCACTTATATGAAGGTGATGAGAGACTTCTTGGTCTCCTAAAAGATAGGACCAGGGCAGTATTCTCAGGTGTGAAATATGCTGTCTTTAGAACCTGAAGAGGTCTCCTAGGCCTTGTATGTCATTTCCATATTGAGGAAGGAACAAGGTACAACGAATTATTTTTACTTATGAGGAACTATTTCAGCTACTTTCAGCAATTGGATTTTTCAACATTTTACTGACAAGTTTAAAATAAACATGTGCCAGGCACACTGATAATTCCAGCAACTCAGCAAGCTGAGACAGGAGGATCATAAGTTTAAAGCTATCCTCAGCAACTTAGTGAGATCCTAAGCAACTTAGTGAGACCCTGTCTTGTTCTATGAGATGTTCAAAGGGCACAGATCTCTCTGGATTATCTTATGACAGACAGGAGGGGTTTTAATATAATCCTGGGTCAAAACTATGTATGTATGTTGTCACCCATTCAACGTGAATGTAAAATCTTTCTGATCTTTTCAGATCAGAATAGAAAATAACACATTTACCAAATTAATGGTCACATATAATTTAAGACCTCTTTATTCTTCTCTAGAGAAGATACCACTACTTGATTGAACTTGTGGGAATTTACTATCATCTTCCAGTGTGTACAGTGTTATGTCAAGGGCCAAATTGGTGAATTGGGTGGAAATATAGGAACTATTATCCACCTCTTAAATCCTTAGGTGTGACACAATTTTTGCCATCTCTCTGGGAAGGAATAATCTATTATTACTCTGTTACTATTTAGCTGGGGTAGAAAGCAGTTTTGGGACTTCCACTTGGTCTTCCCTTCTGTGATAGCTGCTAACTACAAGATAAGGACCTAATGTGGAGCTTGTGCCAATTGTCAAGTATTTCAACATCTTACACTGGTGAAGAGACCATCAAGTGGGTCCACAAAACGGCCAGAGCTCCATTAGTTACCAAGTCCCCATTGTGCCTGCTCTAATGAAATGACAGCATAATGATTCTTATGGACTCTGGGTATTAAAGTAAACTCAAACCCAAAAGGTCATGAAATGTATAATTTCTGTAGCTTTCAGTTGCCCAAGTAAATGGCCCTAGGTTTTTTTGGTAAAGCACCAGAGAATCGTCATAAATACTTTACTTACTGTGCTTCCTCAGGGTGGTTCATCATGGAGCTCTGTAGCCTTTTGGTCAACTCTGGGTCTGAAAACTCTCAAATCCAGAAATTGGACAATATACATTGACTTGCTGTCAGCATCCTCATTACCATACCTCATTTCTTCTCATAGTACAAAATAAGTACTTCTCCCACCTGTAAATCTTTTTAATTCTTGAAAGGATGTCATCAATTAACTTGGTGGGTCTTAAACTTCACCTGGCACTGGAATCACTTGGAGAGTTTTTAAACCACAGATGACTGAGCCCATTTCCTGAGTTTTTGATTCAGCAGGTCTGCAAAGGACCTGGGCATCTGCAATTCTAAGAAGTTCCTTGTTGCAGCTGCTGGTGGTGGTCTAAGAACAGCGTCATCATCTCCCCAACTCTCTACAGGTCAGGCCCCTTGACTGCTTCTTCCTCTCTACTATTCATAAGATAATTGACTTCACTGACTTACTTTGAGCAATTGCACATTCCTACTTGGCCTTTGTTATTATGGGCCCTATCACCACTATTATCACCATTTGGGGATCTTTTATCATTTGTGAACATTTTAGTGATGCTGGAGCCCCACTCTCTTGAAAGGGAAAGATGCATTATTTTCAAGCAAGAGGGAAGTGCTAGCTCTCTATAATCCCTTCTGCAGATTCAGAGAATTCAGAGACTTGTAGAGTGAACAGCAGCTCTCATTTGCTATCTGGGTTTTAACACTAAAAGTTCTACATCCTAGGAATCCCCCTAGTCACTGGCAAAATGAGATAGTCATGCTGAGATTCTGGGAATTCCAAATTTTCAAGGACATCTTCTCAGATGTTCTTATCCCCCATGTCAGAGTCCCACTTTTCCTCAACCTGGTTGGTATAACAAGTCTGCCTTATTTAGGTATTTAGCTGTCTTGGAAAGTCAACACTAAATTTTTTCCTGGACTTGGACCTCATCTCTGCCTTCCTACTGCAGGATATGAAAGTCTTTTTCTAAACTACCAAGCAAATTCTCTGGTTTTCATATTTGGCTTCTAGTTGTCTATTAATTTCCCACAGCTACTCATTATCATTATGCAGATTTATTTAAGAAAAAATTCAGCCCACTGCGTTCTTGTTTTTTTATTTAAAAAATTTTAATTTGTGTTATACATGACAGTAGAATGCACTTTGATACACTATATATAATGGAATATAATTTCTCACTCTTCTGGTTATACATGATGTAGAATACCATCAGTCATATAGTTATATGTGTACATCAGCTAATAATATCTGATTCATTCTTCTATCTTCAGTTTTTCTCATTCTCACATTTCTTCATGTCACTTGCTTCATATCTGTTTTCTTCCTTATTTTTTAATTTCCATATCTATGAGGTTCTACAAGATTTCTAGTAGCAAAACAATGGATTACAGTTTGTAATAAAAACCTTGAAAGATTTTAAAAATGAATTCTTGAAGGGAATAGAATATATTAATATTGATTTTAGAATCTGACCAGTATTATCATTACTCAGATAATGAGTAGCTGTGCACAAGTAGTAGACAACTGATTGGGCAGTAATTGTAGGCGGGTGGGATGTGTCTAGAGGAGGTAGGTCACAAGGTGGGAGGGTCTTGGAAGGGTACATTTTCTGGTGACCCCTTCTCCCTTCTCTCTCTCTCTCTCTTTCTCTCTCTCTCTCTTTCTTTCTTTCTTTCTTTCTTTCTTTCTTTCTTTCTCTCTCTCTCTCTCTACTTCCTCACTCCACTATGAGTTGAGCAACTATCTCCCCTGGATCTCTCCTTGATGATATGCTGCGTCACCTTAGGTCCAGATCAATGGAGTCTGCAGTCTATGGACTGAGACCTGTGAAACTGTGAGCCACAAATAAGTGTTTCCTCTTCTGAGTTGTTCTTGTCAGGTATTTTAGTCAGTGATGAAAAAGCTAAGTAAAACAGTCTCCTTTTGTTTTTCCCATCCAAGAGATAGTAGCCTTTTATGTTTCTTCATCTCAAGGGAAGTTGTTCTGTTCTTTTCTGGATTTTTCTTGGAGTCTTAAAATTATTGTTCCAAGAATAGAGTTTGAAGAGGAGGCAATTCCCCTCAAACTAAAAAAGATGTTACAGAATGGAAGATCCTACAAGAAATAGAGACAAACGTCGTTTCTAGTATCTCCTTGTGTATGCAGTGGCATCTCAGAAATAGAGATTACTGAGTAACCATGGAAGGCTGGACTGTCCTATGTCCTAGTCCTGCCAAGGGCCACACAGTGTGGACCTGAAGAGATGACACATGACCTGCCACAGCAGGTCTGAGTCATAATTTCCAATAGCTACCCTATCACCATCACCCTTGCACTTTGTGGGGCCACAAGCCTTTGACACAACCCTGAACTAAAAAAGGTAAGCAGAACACTTGAAAGAACAGCTGTGGATTTCCAGCTCACCTGCTGGGATGGAGGTATGGCTTTATAAAAAGTTGAAGAGAAGATATAGAGATGTAGTATTTCTTATACACCTAAGTGTATGGACTGAAGGAAACCAGCTGCACATATGGTAATTCTATCCTTCCCCCTTTCTTAATCCCTTAAGTCTTGAAAGCCTCCCAGTTCCATCCACACATACCTTTTGTGTCTCTAACCTCATATCTCCAGATGGATGCTCAGAGTATCTTAAGCCTTTTCTGCAGAGTCTCCTTCCAGTTCCTCTCTTGTCCACTGCAGGATGATCAAGCTCATGCCTTCCACCATCCTCATCCCAATTGCTCTTTTTGCTTTGATCTAAAGCAACTATACTCCTGCCAGTGTTTATTTATAACTACCCTTTAAGAATAAGTTTGGTCTACCTCATTCTTGCTTTTATTCTCAATTTTTTTACATTCCTTCATATCACTTACCTCATATCTGTTTTCTTCTTTATTTTCAATTTCATATCTCTGAGATTCTCCAAGATTTCTAATAGCAAAACAGTGGATTATGATATTTGTACTAAGGTTTCTTGAATGCCCTTTTAAAAATGAGCTCTTGAAGGGAATAGAACATATTAATACTGATTTTAGAATTCTGACCAATGTTAAAACAGATCCTTTTTCAGTGATGTCAAGCAGAATTAAAGATAGAAGAAGGGAAAGTAAATGTTTCAAAACCTCATTAGAAAAATCATGGAAATAAAAAGTTTCAGATTTATTCATGTAGCAGGTCACTGAAGGAGTCTATCTCAGATATTTATTGTACTTCAAAGATTATTTCTCTTCAAAAAACTGGCCTTATCTGTCCCTGAATTCAGACTCGTTGGGTAACTGGTGTGTCTATTGAGAGAATATTTCCTTAATTCTCCTTGTAGTCATCTGATGACTCTGCTATGTTTGGAAATCTTTCCATAGTTATCCACTTTCTCTACT
The DNA here is from genome assembly GCA_020662805.1 of Glaucomys volans. Taxonomy (NCBI): domain Eukaryota; kingdom Metazoa; phylum Chordata; class Mammalia; order Rodentia; family Sciuridae; genus Glaucomys; species Glaucomys volans. The sequence continues at coordinate 104,538 of JAJEJO010000885.1, read as the reverse complement.
CTTGCAGCTTTCCTCTATTTTGCAACCTTGACCCCTCTCACCTGTGATAATTAATTAATTAATTTTTCTGTCCATTCAATAAATATGATTGTGTGCCTATGACATTCTGCTATAGGTGCTGAGAACATAGCAATAAACAAAACAAAAATCTCTGCCTCAGAGGTAAGGGGGCAAAGAGACAGAAAACAATTTAAAGAAATTACAGTGTAATAAGTGTGAATTGAAAACAAAGTTGGGAAGATGGTTAGAAAATGTTGGAGGGGGGTTGATAATTTTAGAAGTGTTCCCAGAGATGGCCTCAGTGAGAAGGTAATATTTAAGTGGAGACCTGGGCAAAGAGTTATCTAGTCAGAGAGTAGCAGGTGGAGTGATCCTATAGTAGGACTATGTCAACCATATTGATGAACAGCACTGAATGAGGGGCAAAGACGATGAGGTCTGAGGAGGAATATAAAGTGGGAGCTGGATCAGGCACTGCTTTGTGGGATGTGCATGGACTTGGGCTTCTCTTTGAGATAGGAGCCATTGAAAAGTTCTCAAAGGAGCAATGAACTGATCTGCTTCCTCTTTAATAGAACTCCCATAAATGCGTGTCAAAATTGTCCAAAGGTGGTAAGGACAGCAGCAGGACATCCAGTTAAGAGTCTAACTCGGTCATGTAGCAGAGGGGTTGTGGGAGCTTAGATCACAGTGGCAGCAGGAAGTGATGATTTTGAAGGTACATCCTCCTAACAATTCATTTCCAATCCTCTGCATTCTCCACACTGAACCTGTCTTCTAGAGTGGCCCTTCTCATGTCACTCTTTACTCTTTAAAGCTCACCAGAACTGCTTGCTGACTGAATTGAACTCTGTTCCTTCTTTCTAGTGCTCTAAACTTTTGCATCTCAGCATCTTTCCTACCTGCTCTATTCCTTCCCTCTTCCCACTCTGTGCTTTCCATGCCAGTCAACCTATTTACCATCTTCCCCACCCCATGCACCCTAACTGCTATTCTAACCTCAGCAAGGAAAGCCAACACTCTTCTTTGCCTAGATCTTTCCATCCTTAAAGCCTATTTCAAGTGACACCTTCCTGAGGTCTTTCTTTCTCATGTTCAAAGTCTATGTGAGCACTATGTTGTCTTGCTTGGCCCTCACATTATCCCAACAATTTAACTTACACTATTTTACACTATTATCTAACTTATTTTTTGCTGCCTCCATAAGTTCATAAGCTCTACAAAGACAGAGGCTGGATAAAATAATCTTTTCCAACTTGCAACCTCAGCCCAGATGAAATATGTAATGTGTGTTTGGCAGGTGTTTGGCAGACTGAACACAACCTAATATATGATCTTCAAGTCAGCCATCTCCTGGTGAACTAGTAACCTGCCCTGACCATGTTAAAGACACATGGGCTCTGGTCCTGGTAGTGTAAGCCTGTAATCCCAGTTACTTGGGAGGCTGAGGCAGGAGGATTACATGTTCCAGGTCAGCCTGGGAAACTCAGCAAGACTCTGACTCAAAAAAAATAAAAAAGGCTGGGGGATGTATCTTAGTGGTAGAACACCCCTGGGTTCAATCCCCAGTACCTCAAAATATTTTTTAAATGTGGGAAAGCATTATGATGCTAACCACTACTCCTTACCCCTTTTCCTAACCATCTATCCTAAAACATATTTCCTGGAGCATGTGCTTCCTAGGACTGTAATGAGGATGGCTCACATATGTCATGTGTAAAGTCTGCTGCCCAGCCCAGTGAACGGCATCAGTAGGTACTCAGTAGCTGACTGCCTTCTCTCTTTCTTCCCCATCCCCTCCTGCCGGCTCCTCACTTGGCCTACCCCTTCCCTGAATTGTGGGGATTATTTGTAGACATCACTTTTAAGGATGAATTTCATCAAGACCTGCTGAGCTGAATATTTATACAGGCTCCAGGTTTTTCTTACCAGCTGTGGACGTTTTTGCAAACTCTACATTACCACTTAATTGAAACGGCTGCTTGGTTCCATTTCTCTTATTAAAGACAGATTAAGGAAATCAGTTCAATACCTTAGCCATTTTAAAGTCATCATTAATCTCATGCTCTTGATTTACTAGCAGCCTTTGAGAAGAAAATGTTCCTATGAACCTTTCTCCTGCTTTCTAGTCCCCCATGCTGGAATCAAAGCACACTTCACTTTGCCTGCTCATTTCATTTCCTATTTGCCTACTTTAATGGATGCAATTTTTGTTCATTCCCTACTGGACCTTTTGTAATACTTATTTCTTTTCCTTATCCATAAATCTCTTGCAATTTATCATTTGAAGTTTCCAACTCTGTGTGAGCTCGAATGACTAGAATGAAATGTGATACTCTGGGTATCGTTTAAGGTGTCTTTGAGAACGGCTTCCTTGTCTCCTTTCATAAAGTGGTTGGCTCCTTGTCACATCAGTCTCCCCAGGACTTCTCAGCCCCACCCAGAGGCAGGCTCCAGATGATATCAAGTCTTGCTAGAGGACTGGATGGAATCAAGGATCATAGTCTCCAGAACATGTTCATCCACCTGCAAGTAATCTCTAGTAACTGGCCTTGTGTTTAGATGTCCAGGTCCATGGACCTGACCTAATAACTTGTCCAGATCCTCAAAGCAAGCCAACTTCTCTTTCCCCTTACTGGTCCTTCCCTGGAACCACAGCTAAGAGCCCAGAATCTGTCTCTGCATGTTGAAACACCCTGACCTGGCCACATGCTTGGGTAGACAATGTATCTAGCTCTTTGTACTCTATGGGAACCCACCAGGGATCACTCAAGGAACTCCTCAATATCAAGTGCTTTCTACTTGTGTAAGAATCACCACCTTGTCCCCCAGATGGCATGCTGTGCAATTCTTAGATGGACATCCTTCCATGACCTGCTGTTTGACAGAAGGCTAACTCACCAGGTTTGTCTGACCTGTTTCATTTCTTGCAAGCATCTCACTCTGGCATCCACTGTTTTAAGAGAGCTTAATGATTTTTTCCCACTTTAGCATCTCTTCCAGGCTTTATTCTCATTAAGAACATCTCAGCAAAATGAGCTGTTAGACAGAGTTTATCTCAGTCCCTTCCACATCCTCTGAGACTCTTTTCTATCTTCCAACAATTCCTTTCCCAACATTCCACGTCCTGATTGGGACCTGTCCTCCTGTGGTGATGCCCAGATGAGAACCTTCCCATTTCCCCTCCAAATGCCCGTCCCATCTTTTTTGAAGCCAGGATTCTTCAATATACTAATTTTTCAATGCATACCCTGATGGATTGATGAGTTTCTCCTGAAGAGCTGCACTAAAAAAACAAAAAATCACAGTTACCAGAAAATAGTTCTGTTCATGATAGTTCATGGAGATCCTCTGGGTAGATTCAGAGATGGTTTGAAGAAAATATGCTCTGCGCTGAACTATGCTTCTTTTTTTTCTAGAAAAATGAAACCTTTGAAATACTATGAGACTTTAAACAACAATGAAATGACCATTTTCCAATCTTTATAATAAGAAAGAATTTTTGAATTGTATTCAGTATTGAAAATGAGATAATAATGTTCTCATTCACTGTTTCTAGGCAAGGAAATTAATACATCTTTCTAGAAAGAAAGACCATATTCTCTGACAGTAATTTTCCATTTAGCAATCTACCCCATGGATATAGAAAAATAATCAAAGATACATGTATCAATGTTTATTAAGTTATTACAGTTGTTCTTTATACTCACCAAGATGGGTTCCACTCTGCAGATCCTGAAATCTGCAGATTCTCAAGCCTTTTAAATGGCATGTATTTGCATGGATGTAATGAATGTGCATCCTCCCATTTACCTCCCATCATCTCTAGATTATATTTAGCGCACTGTAAATGCCATGCAAATAGTTGTTACCCTATTGTGTTTAGGCAATGATGATAAGGAAAAAAGTCTACATGTGATCACTACGGACATAATGTGTTTCCTAATGTCTTTTAAGTCTGCAAATTGATTGAACCTGCAAGTGGAGCCCACAGATATCAGGGCTGACTGCATTTAAAACAGCAAATATGGGAAAATGAAATGTCACCAATAGTGAAACATTACTATATGATGATTCATATACTGTGAGGGGTTATGCAGCCTCTGAAACATTTTCAGACTATTTTAATACATAGAAAAATATTAATAATATATTATTAAGTAAAACCGAAATTCAAAATACTGTATTGTCATGTCAGTTGTATCACATTGGTACAGGAGGTACATCATGGTGTGTGTGTGTGTGTGTGTGTGTGTGTGGTATAAATATGGCTGAGGTACATATATTACAGAGTTAGCAGCACAGCTTCATGGGGTTAAAATAGATTTTTATTTTATTTTTATGTTTCTGTGCTTTCTCAGATTTTCTATCATCAACATGTGTTATTTTATAGCCTCAAAAATAGCATTTTTAATGCTTATGTGTTTTTAACACATAAGTTGTTAGACTAGAGTTCAATGTAAATGTTTTTTAGCAACTGTATCCACTGAGAGATGAAGAGCCCCAGCAGTTAACAGGAGGAGATTGGAATAGAGTAGTGTCCATCTCTCAGTGAATTTTCCTCTGTCACTGCTTGAGAGGTTAGCATATATGTGCAACTCACATTTTCTCATGTTCAAAGGGAACAATCAAGGGGTCAAGCATGACAATCATAATGGTATAAATAGTCTTTGTTGAGATGAATCCCCTGCAACAAAATATGCTGGAACTGAACTGAGTAGTTGAGTTTGACCTTGGAGTTCTCAGAATTCTTGTCAGAATTCCAGAGTGTGCAGATGAGGCTGACTGTGCTAGGTCCTCCCCAACAATTTGAACTCTGACTGTTTTAAAATCATTTTACTTTCCTTGAAACCTTCTTTGGGTAACTTCCTAGAGGAATTGCCCTGAAGTCTTTTGTGTGAGGACAAGGAGAATGATAACTGGATGGAAGAATCAGGCAGGCAAACAAGGAGGGAGACAAACCTCAGGCGCCTGCCCGGGGCAGACTCACATGTGGTTTTGATTTTTTGAGCCACAGTGCAGCTGGAGTGTAAACCATTGCTTCAGGATCTTACCTTCCTCCCTGTTCCTGCTGACCTGCTGCACTTGGAAGGCCACGTGGCAGGCTCTCCCTACTCCTTGCTTCTCTTTCCTGGGTCACAGGTTGGTACAGGATGCTCTGCCCCCAGGGCTTCTGCAATGGCCTCTGCTCAGTAGCTCAGCAGCTAAGCATCCAGCTTTGAGTTGCCTGCCTCTGACTTATGCATTCCTTATTGCAAAGGCTGTATTTTCCTAACCTCAAACCAGGACATGTGGGATAAGGACACTTTTCCCTAATTTGTCTTGGAAAAGTCTTTTCAATATAAAAATTAGATCATATTTAGTTATATTTAGCAAAAATGTTTCATTTAAGGAAAAAATGCATGAAATTAAGCTGGCCCAGCACATCTGGCTCTTATGGTCACCGCATTCATGGCTGACTGTCTTAAGGAAACCCTGGAGAACCAAGGGAGGACTTTCCCCGAATTCCTTCCCAACCTATTCACATTATCCCAACCTCGATTTGGCAGCAGTTCTTTCCCCTCCCACTCCTTCTCCCATGGGAACTTAGTACCTAATGATTTTGCCATCCATGAATCAAGAAGCAACTTTCAGCTATCTCCAAGTTTACTCCCAAAGGAACATGAGCATGTTTACTTTCAAGCTTCTACAACACCATATGTGTTTGATGAGCATGAAAAGAATTCGATGTGTCCACTTCTGTTTTTCAGTGATAATTTCATTTGTTCAAAGGTCAACTAAAGACAGAAACAATTTCTCTCAAGTTAAAAATTACTTGTGACACAATAAAGTGGGGGAGGGGAAGAAGATTAGACAAAGGGGAATAAAGGGAAGGAAGGGGTAGGAATAAGAAAGACAGTGGAATAAATCTAAAATAATTTTCCTATGTACATATATGAAAATACCTAAGTGAATTCCATCATCATGGGCACCCACAAGAATGGGGTCCTAAGTAGAATAAGATATATTCCATACTTGCCTAATTTTATCAAAATGGATTCTATTGTCATGTGTAACTAAAAAGAACCAATAAAAAATAAATATTCTGCAATATAATTTTCATGACTACATACTGTGACTTTATATGAATGAAACATAATTTCATAGTTTACTAAAATAAGGTTAATTTTATTAACTAGATTTACTATCAAAGAAATATATATGTTTATGTTAACACCATAAAACATTAACTAGCCCTTTTATCAATTAGGGATTTTTTTTGGTAGGGAGAAAGGGACATATTTTTAAAAATTTAAAAGCATATAATCATTAAAAATTACTTGTGGTAAATATCTGAATAATCTGATGAGGGCATGAGCAAGGGAGGGAATTCAGGTAGAAGGAATTCAGGGTTTTCCCATAGCCTCTTGAGCTTCACTGGGTGTGAGAATCACTTCTGCATAAGGCTACCTCAACCTCTAAAATATCTTTAGGTGTGCACCATTTTTTTTTTTTATGAATTTCAGGAGAGTTCATCCTGTGGATATTGTGATGTGAGTTGGAATCCGAAATAGCCTGAGAATTCAGGAACTTTTTCTTAGGGAAAAAAGAAAAAGTTCTAGGAAGTTCTTTTAAGGTAGTTCCTTATCCCAGTCTCCTTGCTTTGGAAGATTCTTAAGATATGTTCTTAGCTAAACTGAGTGAGATGAACCCCTCTCTGACCTCTTTGCCTGAAGTTGTTTTTGAGTTGGTCAATAAAACACAGACTGTCACCCCCAATCCCAGGTTTTAGAAGAGGGGATTGGAGGCTGTGCTTTGTGAGAAAGTGACAAAGAGCACCCATGCTCCATGCCTGAGGCAGCTGAGGGTAGGCTGAGTACAGGGTGTTCAGGAGGAGTGCAAGTCCATCCCCCTTCCCCCTGTGTAAACTTCACCCAGGGTCCTCATTCTACTTTGGGAGAACAATTCACCACCTTTCTCTCTACAAAGAACACTGCTGTCATGCTGGAATTTAGAAACTTTTTTTTTAAAACAGCACTAAATATACTGTTTCGTAAAATAGCCAAAAGGAGGTTTCTTTAAAAAAAAAAAAATCTATTGTGACAAAGTGGCTTTGAAGAATGGATGGGTTCCCAGTTAAAGAAGACGGGGAGACTATCAATATCCTTTGGGTGGTTCTTTTCCTTGGAGATCTCAGTAAACTTGTTTCTCTCCTTAATCATCCTCCAGAGTGGAAAGGACCGCCCCCCCCCCGCCTGCTACCCCCACCAGAATTTTAATTCAGGAAGGAACTCTAGAGAACGTGAAGCCCCAGGATAGATTTACCAGGAAAAGAGCAGCAATGCTCACCTGCCTTTCCTGAGAAGGTCTCATGAAGGTCATCAGTTCGCTCATTTGAAGCATAATCACCCAGGAAGGCTGATGAAGCAAGAAGGGAGAGAGCCAGGAACACCCCGGCATGCTCAATGTAAAACAGTAGAAAAAGAAAGAGTTTGATTAGACCACAGATAGGAAATGAATTGAAATCAGATATTTGAAAATAATTGCCTAGTGACAGACATAGACTATGAAATACAAGGTTTCAAGCAACACACAGTAATACAGTAACAATCATTCTGAGGGCTAACACTTATTTAGTGCCTATTACATATCAGGCGTTGCCCACAGAGCTTTTTGCTTTCTTCATTTTTTTGAGATGAGGTCTCACTATGTTGCCCAGGCTGGTCCCCAAAGTCAAGTGATCCTCCTGCCTCAGATCCTGAGTGCTGTGATTATAGCTCTAAGTTTTATATTTATATTAGCTCATTGAATTCTTTTTGTGTGTGTGTGTTTGTTTCTTTTGCCTTGCTGGGGATTGAACCTAGGGCCTCTGCCAGCAAGCACTGTACCACTGAGCCATACTCCCAGTCCAACTCATCTAATTCTTATGAAATAGGTGTAGAATCATTATCCACGTTTTATAGGTGAGGACACTGGTGAATTTACACATGCAATAACTTGTCCACAATTATATAAATAGAAAGTGACTGTTAAGATCTTAAATTAGTTTTCCCCCTACTATTCTACACTAAGATGTGCAGGTGAATGGTATAATATTTAAAGTGCATTTGCTTTCTAGACTTTTAGCATAAAATTATATTTATTGAGTCCAAGAGATATTTATTGCATAATAATGGGAGTTATCAATAACTATTCTCTTTTGAACTGAGATCTTAAACACATTGGCTTATTGTGTGTGTGTGTAGTACTGGGGATTGAACCCAGGGCCTTTGCATGCAAGGAAAGCACACTAACAACTGAGCTACATCCCCAGCCCAACACCTTGGCTTTGAAAGCAAGAACATGGAAACTAGCTGAACGTATAAACAAATTAATAAGGATATCCACAAAATACCTAGTTATATCATAGAAGCATCAGAGACACATGTTCAACAGTGTGTCCAATCTAACTTGAAGAATTCAAGAAATAGAGCCCAGGGCCAGCTTCTTGCAATCAGTCACTTGTCCCTCCCTCTGTGAGGCCTTCTTGCTTGACCAGTGATGAGCAGAAGCTGAATTACAGACTTGGCCTTCTCTGCAGGCCCCTTGTATGCCAAAAAGCAGCTGATTTATCCTTCAGATCTGTGTACTAAATGAAATCATCCAGATAAACAGATGGCCTGGTCAGGGTGGTATTTCACAGCAACATGTGTTTGTTTGAATAACATGGCCATAAACCTTTCACTCTGGGTCTAAAATTAAGTTGTGGCTTTTGAATGTTACCTGAGGCTACAAAGGAGAGAGCATTCAAATGTCAAATTTATGGTTTTGTTTCATCAGTGAGCTCTACATAATTTTCTATATGAATTTATAGGAAAACTAAAAATATGTACTCTTTGGATGTCTATGCATGTGGGGGTCATTATATATAAAAATCCAATCTTCCTAATTCTTATTTACAACTTAATGGACTGATTAGTGCATGGGTTTATACTGCAGCAAATAATACACTTCTCTGCCATTCCTAGACTAAAAATGTCCATTCCAGCCCAAAATTAAGCCAGAACTTTAGGATTCACTCTGCTGTAGAGGTAACTGATTGTTCCTATAACTGAAAAACCAAGAGGAGGAAGGAAAAGGCACTTTCTGCCCTGAGTGGCAATCTGATGTCACAGCTATGAACCTCGAGGCTATTCTTCTCAGGAGAGCCAAGGATGATGTAGGTGGAATGGAGCACTCAGTGGACCCGGAGGAGGAAGAACAGAAATCGAGTCAGTAAGTCAGTATTTTCTTTTCATATTTTCAGAAAATAAGATTGAAAATTTTGTCCTGCTAGAAGCACATACTCCTATTTGAGACATTCTAATCAGCCCCATTTTATTCTTGTGTTTATGCAACTACCTCCTATACCAGTAAAGGAATGGCCACATTGTAATAGCTGATGCAAGCATTATGGAGATCATTTTCTCCTCTCTATTTACTATTATGTTAAGACTGTTATAGACCTTTTATTTTGAGAGCATTGTAGATTCGTATGCAATTGGAATAAATGACATGGGATTCCCACATGCCTCAATAACATCTTCAAAAGCAGTAGTATAGGTCACAAATAAGAAAATGACAAACAAGTGCTTTACTTGCACTGATGTGTGTTTGTGTTTTTATCAATTTCATCACATGTATAGATTTGTGTGATCACCACAGTCAAATGCAAAAACGTTTCTCATAAGGATCCCTCGTGCTATCCTGCTACAGAGCTGCAGCCAGTCCCCCCGGACCCTGTGGCTACCCCCAAGAACCACTCATCAGTTCTCCAGCACTGTGCTTCTATTTCAAGAATGCGACAAAAATGGAGTCATTTTTACAGTGTATAATCTGTGAAATTACAGAATACAGTATATGATCCTTTGAGCTTGCCTTTTCTACAACTCAGTCTGTTTTCCTGAGAGCTAACCATGTTGTATTCATGTTGTAACCATGCCATTTAACTGTTCACTCCAGGGAAGGGTAAGTGACTGGGCAAACTGTGGCTTGTTTATCAATAAGGCCACCATCAACAATTGTGTACAGGTTTGGGGCAAATGTATGTTTTCACCTCTCTGGAATAAATGCCCAAGAGTATGATTTTCAGGTTTTATGGCAGGGGTATACTTAGTTTTGTAAGTAACTTCCACACTGTTTCCCAGAGTGGCTGCACCATCTAACATCCCTACCAGCAATGTGTTATACTGTTTTATATAATAATCAAAAGAAATTCCACACATCATGGATAACCCAGCTCAGTTCAATCCCTCAGTGAAGTCTACCTTCCCTCAGTATTTTTATCTACACTGACTATATTTCTATCTACAATTTACTTCCCTCACTCACAGTCTTTCAGTATTTAAAATTTCTTATTTTAAAGTATCATTTCAACTAAATTAAAAACAGTTGTAGCTCTCATCCATTGTTAGTAGGACTGCAAATTACTGCAACCATTCTGAAAAGTGGTATGGGGATTCCTCACAAACTAGGAATGGAACCACCAAATAACCCAGCTCTCCCACTCCTCGGTATTTATCCCAAAGATCTAAAATTAGCATACTATAGGGAAGCAGCCCCATCCATGTTTATAGCAGCACAATTCACAATAGCCAAAACTGTGTGACCAATCAGTTGTCTGTCAAGAGATGAATGCATAAAGAAAATGTGGTATGTACATATATATGCATATATATACACACACACATATGTTCATATATATGTACATATATGTATGTGTAATGGAGTATTACACAGACATAAAGAAGAATGAAATTTTGGTATTTGCTGGTAAATGAATGGAACTGGAGATGTCAGGTTAAGTGAATAAGACAGGCCTAGAAATTCAAAGGTTGAATGTTTTCTCTGATAGGTGGAAGCAAGTAACAGATAAGGGTGGGGGAAAAAAAAGAAAAAATGTGGGAGCAGGAAATTCCATGAAAATAGAAGAGAGATCAGTGGGGTAGGAAAAGGGGATTGAGGATTGATGGGAAGGGAGCAGGGATTGGAAAAGGGACGAATGGTGGAATGAATCTGACCTAACTTTTCTGAATATATATATGAATATGCCACAGTGAATCTCACCTCTATATATATCCATAATGCAGAGAAAAGAAAAAAAAAAGCTGAGGCGTAGGATTGCTAGTTTCCTCTAGTGTGTTCCTCACATAGCTTAGCACAATAATCATAATCTCTAATTAGAAAATAGTTTTTGAATGATTAAAATTGAATATTTAAAAAGTAACATGAATGAATTAAATGTGGTGCTATTTTAAAGAATTGCCAGCTTTTTCTTCAGAAGTAATATTATCTGTCTTGGGTAAATCTTAGGACCATTGTTATTAAGTCAATTATTACAGATACAACAAACTGTGATTATTCTGTTTTATTCCCAAAATAACCTTGATGCTTTCTCTATGAAGATGTTAACCCATTAAAGAAATGATAGAAAATATTGTATCAAATTTAAAGCAAAATTGCTTAGGTCAACTACTTATTTTTACTGCTTTCTTTCTAGTTTCTTGCATAATCCTCCTGGCATTAGTTGACATAAGAGCAATGCTGGTAAATATTTAATAATCTGTGAACTTTGCTGATTTCCATAAAAAAATGCCCCAACTTTTCCCAACTTTAAGTCACCATTTTGACAATGCTGAATGCACAGCCGGGAAGAGGTAAGTCCATAGGCTCTAGTGAGCCAGTGTGGGCTGACTCCAGCACATGAGTGTGAGGGGACGTATTAAGCTTGACTAGTGTCATTTGGGTTGTAGCTCAGCACAGAGCCTGGATAGCATGCTCAAGGCCTTGAGTTTAACCTTAGGACCAAAATAAAGCAAAACTTAACTAGTGGAAAATGCTCCAAGGATACAGCAAAATTCAAATGAGTCATCTGCATGAGGATGCTGTGAGTTTTTGAGTGATTCAGTCTCCAAAATCTGTTTTGTCACCAGTAATGTCTAATGGTTAATGGCTTTCCTACAGCCATTGTCTATTTACGCTTCTTATTTGTACACAAATGTCTCTTGTACCACCCACCTCCACCTCTCCCCAATTAAATTCAGGACCATGTCATAACTACTCATCAGGCTTTTCTTTTGAGGTTCTCCATATGATTTGTGGATATATATTTATTTATGTTTTTATTTAATGTTCACAACTCTTCCAGATTAGAAACTACATGAGGGCAGGAAACATGTGTATTTTCAATATTTATCTCCAGCCCCAGTTGCAGGATGAGTGAATGGATGAGCAAAGGTCCTTGGCTGGGAATTCCTGCTCAGCTCCGTCTCAGTGCTGCCACCTCCTGTCTACAGTGGGGTGACCCTGACTCAGTTCACTGGCCCAGGAGCTTTTCTGTGGGTATGGAAGCGCCCACTTCTTGAGCTCCTCTCACAGCTAGTCAGGCTCACATCAGCAAGGTGTCCTGTACCATCTCCAGTGGGGTAGGGGGCATGGTGGGGCAAACCACTTCTTTCATTCATATTTACCAACACTTTTTCTCTATTGTTTGTCATGTCCTTACCATAAATCACTTACGCTCTTTCAGCTCTGTGAATTTTGCCTTTCTCTTCATGTAATCTTTATTTTACAATCAAATTATTGTTTTATCATTATGGAAGTAAAGGGACAAGAAGTGGAGTTTGTTCATATCTTTGTTTTGCATCACTCACACAAATTGCAAAGCAAGATTCTCTTGGCTCTTATCTTTCTTCTGTAGAATATAAATTATCTGAAAGTGTGTGTGTGTGTGTGTGTGTGAGAGAGAGAGAGAGAGAGAGAGAGAGAGAGAGAGAGAAAGAGAGAGAGATTGGATTTTCTATCATCTGGGATCTAGAACAGTACCCACCACACGGTAGGCATTCCATAGACTTGTATAAAATGAGTGAATAAGTGAATTTATGTTTGAGCCATTTTAAGAAGCAAGGAGAATTGTGTATTACATTATAGAAAGAAATCTCCAAGGTCAGAGGTTTTACACAGGCATAATACTTAAATGTTTTAAAAAGAAAAATAATCTATTACTAAAACTTTACAAAAATTAGCAGCCAAATAAATCTGAAACTGAAATAACTTAATTAAGCAGAAAAGAAGTCAATATATAATGAGATTGATCTAGGTCTTTTCCTATACACCTTTCAGATGCTAAGTGTTCAAAGTACTGATTTTCTGAATTACCAGCTAATAGAATTTTCAAATCATCAACACAGTTCTTTACATTTATGTGGTACTTTGGGGATTACAAAGCTGTCTCTCGTATTGTCATAATTATTATACAAACTAAAGAGAATGTTTTATGTGCTTAAAGGCAGGTTATATCCTAGTGAATACAAAGGAGACAAAGATACTGCACCTGAGCATGCTACTTCCAAAATGCAGTCCACTTCTTCCTTAGGAAAAATAATACTAATTGTGAGGTGGACACAGACCACACCACCATAAATCTATTTTCTCTAGCACCCTTGCAACTCAATGTGAGTATGTGATAAATTTTGGTCAATGCTTTTGAAGTGCTAGTACAGAAAACTCCTCTCTTTAAGGTAGGAGACATTCACTTCTTTATGTCTCCCAACATCTTGCTGTCTGGAATACATATGTGATGGGCAGAGTTCTAGCAGTCATTTTAGACCATGATGAAAAGGGCTACTTGGATGCCTTTTTTATCCCCCACTGTATTTTCAATGCACTTAGCACAAGACATGGCATGTAGTGTGTATATAATACATACTGATTAAATAAATGAGTAAACATGATATCCTTTATCACTTTCTCTTCTGCCTCTCTTTTATCCTTGGAAGTGTTGAACAACTCTTCTAGGGAAGTAATAATGATTATAGTGATTTAAGGGTCTGTGTTTGACATACCACAAATAATCTCTCTCCATTTACACGATTAACTCATTTTTTGAAGCTGTAAGATTATTCTGATGTCTCCATTAGTTGTTCTTGGGAGAGGTGGTGAGTGCAAAGAACTCATTTAATGGAATTTTTTTTATTAGTAGAAGGATCGCAGATAAGAGATATGTAAAAACTAGATTTGTATGAACTCTAGTAATATCAGTAAGCAAAGTTGGAGAAAGGAAGCAGAAGACCTAAGGAGATACCATGTATGACTGGACCAGAAGGTGGTGGAAGATGAATCTTAGGAGGGAGCAGAGGTCTGCTTTAGGACGACATGCAGGTACCACAAATCAGCTGGGGGTGGGGTGCAGGGTACAGATTCTGGACTCTACATAGGTGGTAGCTTGCAACCTTGGGTTTTTATAAGAAGCTATAAATGCCATTCCATTTCTGGCAAGTCCTGTGACTTCATGCCTGATTTTACTTAAAACATCATTTTTGTGATCGTTTTATGATCTCACATATTTCCTCAAGGTGTAAACTATATTAAAGCTTTTAGGAACCTATAGAAATACATTCTATGGTTACACAGCTTTCTTCAATAAGATCATTCAGAATATCTAAACTCACAAATTTCCAAAATTCCTTAACAAATCACTCAGGAGAAATAACATTAGTGCAGTATCTAAACGATTTCGAGGCACTTTAAACAAAGTAATAGCATATTGTTCCTACCTTAATGGTTTGAAACATAATGTTCATCCAGGTACAAAAAAATATCTTGAAATATCATGCATACTCAGTCTTACTGGATCCCAGATGGACTTGTTGGCTAACATTTATATAAGATGTGTGTGTGCGTGTGTGTGTGCGTGTGCGTGTGTGTGTGTTTAATGGTGGTGCTTTTTGCAGTAGCTAATGCTGAGATTTCAAGAGAGAAATTTGGGGCTAGAAATATTTACTATAGTTCTGTCACATAAGCCAAGAGCTATTAGACGTTAATGCTTTTGTCCCTAAACTTTTTATAGCCTTTCAGTTTTAATCGCTGCCAATCTGCTGATTTTATTTTAAATAGATGCTTCAAAACTAAGCTTTGTCAAAACAGACAGATGTATCATTAAATTCCCTCCCAAATTACATATTAGGCAATGTCATTGTTTCATGTACTACTGAGGTAGTTGAATTTGTTACAATTTGGAGTTAAAAAAAAAAAAAAGAAAGAAAAAAGAGAGGCCAGAGAGCTGATTCTCAGAGTGAAAGGCACTATAATTTGGAATTGATTGTTCTGATTGCATATGGCTTTGTGAAATGCACTTTGGCCAAAGTGAGGGTGGCCACAGTTCTTTGTGCTCATTCTTGGGGGTCACTGTGGCATGGTTTTGTTGCAGGTTTAGTGAAAGACACACATTGAAAGTCTCTGGGGTAGCTTTTCTCATCTATTAATCATCTCTTTATAAAAAGGGTTGAGCAATAAATTCATTGGATAATTATTAAATATTTCTTTCCAATTTGGATTATTACTAACTTCCAATTACTGCTGTAACAAATTACTACAAGCTTACTGGCTTAAAATAATACTGATTTACATTTTATAGTCCTCTAAATCAGAAGTCTGAAATGGGTTTTACTGGGTTTAAATTAAGGTGTCAGCAGGCCTGGCTGTGTTCTGGAGGCTCAGGGAAAATCCCACTTCCTAGCCTTTTTCAGCTTCCAAAGGCTGCCTGCAGACCTTGGCTCAGTCTTCATTCCCAAAGTTAGCAGTTCAAAATCTTCAGACCTTCTCTTACTCTGACCTCACTCCCATCTTTCACTTATACATTGAACTCACCCAGAAAATACAGGATCATGTCCCAATTGTAAGATCCTTAACTTAATCATATCTGCAAAGTCCCTGTTGCCACATAAGATTACATTTTCAAGGGTTCTAGGGGTTAGGACATGGATGTCTTTAAGGGAGAGCTTACTATTCTGGATTCCACAGGTTATTTATCAATGAATGCATATTAAGCAATTTCTGTGTTTTAGTCAGCCCTTTTCATTCCTGTGACCAAAAGACCTAACAAGAACAATGGAGAGGAAGAAAAGTTTATTGGGGTCTCAAGGTTTTAGAGCTCTTAGTCCATAGATGGCCTACTCCACTGCTCTGGACCCAAGGAAAGGGGGCATATCATGGCAGAAGGTTGTGGTGGAGGAAAGCAGCTCAGCATGTGACAACAAGGAGACAGAGAAAGAAAGCTCTGCTCACTCGGGAGAAAATTTAAGCCCCAAAGGCATACCCCCAGTGACTTTCTTCCTCTAGCCACATCCTTCCTGCCAACAGTCACCACGCAGTTAATTCATATCAGTGGATTAATATACCAATTAAGTTACAACTTTCATAATCTAGTCATTTGACCTCTAGATTTTCTTGCATTGTCTCACACATGAGCTTTGGGGGGATATTGCCTATCTAAACCATAACAAGGACCATACTAGATTTTCTTTCAGCCCAGACATCTCTGTCTGGAAAGTCATCTTTTTAATGAAAAAGCCTAGTCAGTGGTTTCAATATATGCAAAGAAATGGAGGCGATGTTGATAAGAGAAGCTGACTTGACTCCCAGCAAATAAGCCAACCAGTAAGTGGAAACCCTAGGAGAGCTGAGAGCTGCGTGCATGTATTGCCCATCACTCGACCCCACAAGGCACAGGACAGTGATATCAGTGTTCTTTTGACCTTGCAAACCCACAAAAAGAACTAAAGCCCATAATATCAGAAATGGAAGAGTAAAAGTTCAAAAGTGGAAAGCATGATACACTGTGGTTATCAAGTTTGCATCACTGCTTGCCAGAGTCAAAAATTGAGGCTAAAATACTGTCTTTAAAAGAAATTGAGCAAGGCACAGTGGTGTATGCCTGTAATCCCAGAAGTGCTGGAGGCTGAGGCAGGAGGACCAGCCTTGGAAACTTAGTGAGGACCTAAGCAACTTGGTAAGACCCTGTCTCAAAATAAAAAGGGTTGATGTGGCTCAGTGGCTAAGTATTTTGGGGTCCAATTCCCAGCCCCCCCCAAAAAAAAGACAAATTGAAGATTTCAGAAAAGACATCTCTGTATGGAAAAATCTGAAACCTGGTATGGGATCCTGTTGGAACAGGGTGACAGAGAATATTGGTCAACTTTAGCAGTTGCCTGTTGTGATCTGCATGGCTGTTAATTCAGGAAACTGGACAAGGGGCCATGGGGAATTAGAGAAAACAAACAGACACACAAATAGAGAAAAAGTTGGGACTCAGTGAGCAGCACACTCTGATGGCATGCAGTGACCACAAGTTAGCTCAGCCTGTTTACTATGTAGGTTATATCACTAAAAGGATTTATTGTGAGAAAGTTTCTTCAAAGCATTCAAAGTGAACAACAACAACAACTTCTGTGAAGCCTAATTATAATTATCAGCTTCTGCCCATAATTCTCTACCCCCAAGCAGCTGGCATTTGAACTTGAGCAAGAACTGAATGACTCCATGGCTGGCACAGAACCCCCTTTTGAACAGGGTGTCACCATAGTTACTGGGCAGTCTTCAACTGGCGCCTTTGCATCAAGAATTTCCCAAGGTATCACCTCAGTCTCTGGGCAGTTCAAGGACCATAATTCATTTGCCTGCTCCTGACAGTTGCTCTGACCTGGGAGTGGTGAGAAGGCCACTGCATGGAGGGGAGCCAGTTAGTCTGAACCGTAGACAAGAAGCAAGTCTTGCAGTTCTGTAGATCTTGTCATTCGAGAAACCTGTGCATTTTTATTATTAAATCTTATTAAATCCTGAAAGCATTTCTTTAGTTCTAAAACTGTCCCTACTTTTGAGTGCCTTGAAATCTCCCTTTGCCACCTGCATTTCATCAAGTATTGGCCATTTGGTTTTTTGCTAAGTGCAGCAATGTTCTTTTGTGATCTTGGGACTCCTTGATTGATTCCTTGCAGGAGGTCCCTGGAGGCCACAGAATCTAGTGTTCTCCTTACCCACTACCAGGAAGAGAAAGACACTTTCACATTTCCTTCATTTTCTTTGGACCCCTTATGCCAATGAAGGATCAGTGAAGGTCTCCCATGTACTTCTATTCTTACAGATGCTTTGCCTGCTTTTGGGGCAGGCCCTGGCACTGGCCACCACTGTTTACCCCACACAGTGGTAGATTTTCTACTTCAAAGGGAGATTTGTCTTTGCATTTCCTTTTCTCTTGTTAATAGGAGGAATTCATGTTTATTTCCTGAGCTGCATTTTCAATATGTAGTGATCATTGACATTCAAAACTTTTTGAAGTAATTTATCTGTGTATACATTATTCATTTACTGAGAGTCTACTACTAAATACAAGGCAGTGAGCTTGGAATTCTTTTAGGGTCTATTTCTGAGTCAGAAGAAAAAGAGCACAAATAAATAGGAAGGAGAGAGCACAGGTTCCAGCTGGGATTCTAGACCTGAGTTATTTAGATGTCATACCACACTGAGGCCTTGAGCAAGGCCTGTTGTCTCTCCTTTCTTTCTCTTTCCTCTGCTGTGAAAAAGGATGGAACTGGATGGTCTCTAAGGTCCACTCCAGCCCTGGAGTCAAATGAATGCAAGCCCAGTATGCACAGTCCTATACCTGCCTGGTTCAGCCAGCAGTGGGGAACCACAGAAGAGGGTGGGTGGAAAAGTTTCTTCTAAAAGTAGGTGCACTTCAAGGAGAGTGCTTCTTTACATCTCCCAAATAAAATCCTTCCCCTTCTTTTTGGGTATGATGCAGGAATAAGAGATGGAGCCTATTTCAAGTAAACCCAATGCAAACAAACAAAATACTTAGGTATTATAAATGCAGAATGGTAGACAGTTTTAGAAAATTAACAAAATTCATTTTTAAATTACAAAGATAGTCAATCCTCACTATATAAATAATGAGAAGTGGGCGGGGGTAGATGAACTTCAGCAATAATCCCATTATTCAGAAAGATCCACTGTTAACATTTCAGTATGTTTCCTGACGGGTCTTTTATAGTTTCAACTAAAATGAAGAATACTATCTATATTTCTTTTTGTTTGCTTGTTTTATATAACCCATAACATAGTTTGTACTTGTGTTATAGGTTTAGAATCTACTTAAAAATGCAAAGAGGAAAATAAGAATCAAACTTACTCTTTACCTTAATTCTGAGGTCCAGGTAAGTTTTTGTCTGTTTCTCATTTTGTGTTTCTGGCTTTATTTTTCTCGAAGATTCACTTGAGACTCAGTGCTATGTCTCAGACAGTGATGTTTCTTCCAAGATGCGTGACATTTTCCTCTTTAAGCACAGGTAAAGCAGCATGTGGTTCCTGCCCTGTGGACACTTCCTGGGCTGGCACAGCAATTGACCTGGCATCAATTACACTAAGTGCTATTTAAGGAGGGGGGACGTGCAACTCAGAAATTAAGCCATTAACACTAAATTAAGGCCATCGCCAAGCAGCAAAGAGACCTTTTAGACACAAGTCCTCTACTCTGCCTCACTGTTTTACACTGAGCATTGGTGGCTACCTCCAAGTTCAGCTGAGCTGGCCAGGTAGATACCTAAACAGGTGTGCTTCCCAGGCCATCTCCCTTCCAGGTCAAGTTTCTAAACCTTTGTGCAGAGGCAGTGGGTACCTTACTCTGTGTTGCAGTTCACGGAAAATTCACTCCCCCAAAGGAAACATTTATGGTGTGTATTATTTGCATGCCTTATTAGGGTCCATGTATGTCCATGCCTGTGTGTGCGTGCGTGCGTGTGTGTGTGTGTGTGTGTGCATGTGTGCTTGTGTACACCTGAGGCATTTGCAGATGCCTGCACATTACTTAAGTATTCAACTCAATTTATAAGCACCCTAGAAGGAACTTATGAGGGGATTCAAAGTCAGATATACTTTCTCTTTGTTGCTAATATCTGCTTGAGAAAGATAATAAAGTAGGGAAGGAGGATTGTAAGTTGAACAGATGTCAGTAGGTATTGGTACAGTGGGGTTGAAGAATGGCTGTTTCAGTGTGGTTAGGAAAGTACTGAGTGTACATGTGCATGTGATGTATGCCATAAACATGAGTGCTGCAGAGACCTGCCAGTGGAGAACCACAGGATGTGAGGGATGGCATTGTGCAGCTGTCTGAAAGGATGAGTGACCCAGGCAGAGGGGTCTGCACATTCAAAGGTCTTGGAGCAGGTATGTGCCTTTGAGGAAAGGCAAGGATGCCAGCATGACCAGATTAGGTCAGGCCCATCAGGATTATCTTTCACTTGAATAAATAAAGAGGGGCAAAGGGACCAGAAGAAGCAGGGTCCGCAGAGAGAGATTAAATTTTAAAGGAGAAAGAACACAATTGTGGACAATAATGAGTAGCCAGATTCTAAGTAGCTTTGTCTGCAGGTATCATCCTCATGAACAGTGGACTAGAGCAAATGAGGAAAATGAGAATAAAATCTGGGGAGAGGTACAGCTGGATGTCAATCCAGATCTTTCCAAAGTTTCTGGCAGGTCTGTCCAGTAAAGCATTGTTACTCAAAGTGTAGTGCATTTATTAAGAGTGTCAGTCCTGTCCCGGAGTTTGTTAGACATGAGAATTGCAGGCTTCACCTGAGACCTGCTGAGTCAGCAGCATAACAAGGTCCCAGGTGATTCATATCCATGTTAAAGATCGGGAAGCACTGCTGCATCCTATGCCCACAGGCATGAGACTGTCTGGACTTCTCAGTATTTTGGCAAAAGTTATGTATTCCAGGAAGCCCCCTGAGTCCTGGGCAGACCAGGATGGTTGGTCATGCTACCTTCTATCATTCAAGGTACAGCTTGTGACAATTGAAACACCTGCTAGACATCACCTGTCTGCCTGCACGAAGCGCCCTCAGTGTCCCTTACTCTCCATCCCAGGATGGTATCATTCCTAGTTGCAGCATTTTGCAAGGTGAAAGGACTCTGTATAAACATCCAACCAGAAGTAGATCAGTGTTTTGTAAGTCCACAGAGAGCATACCGATGTGAGAACTTGTGAGCAGGACTCAATCTGCCCAGGTCTATCAAGCAGAGAGGCTCTCCCAAGGCAGCAGAATGCTTGAGGGAGGCCCCGTGGGCACCGGCTAGACTGGAAGAAGCCATCAATCTCATGAGCTGCTTCTCTAGCTCTTCGGAAATAATGAGTGTGTCCAGCATTACTAAATGGTTAGGAGTTAAAAAGCCAAGTGCCAACCCAGGGCCCATCCCTACTAAACAAGAAACAGCCACACAAGAAAACCCGAACCAGATGGATAGCAGACTGCTCTGGAACCAAAAAATCTCCTTCCTCTCCCAAGGTGGTGCATTGGGCATCTGCCGAGCTGGGATGATGGTAAAAAATAGTCACCATCCAGAGGGCAGACCTCGGCCAGGCCAGCACTGAGTGCTGACTGCACCCTCTCCTAGAAACCTCCAATAGTTCTGGAAGCAGCTTGGCTCACAGTGGGAAAACAGGGGCTCAAAAGCAGGACAACTTCAGAAGGAATGGGACCAACATTCTCATCTGACTCTCCAATTCAAAACCCACGTTCTTAACATGACTTTAATTTGTATTTGCCTTTGTCCTACTCTTCATACCCCTTGCAAAAAGTCTATCCAGGGATGCATTCTCCAGCACAGGGGCTGCCATCACATCTAAGAGGGAGGCTAACTGTTCTAGAAGAGGCAAGGAAGAAGAAATAAATTGAAAATTTTGAAATTCCTATGATTATCTATGTTCTTAGCACCCAATCAACAGTAATATATGAGGGTGTACTAGTTTTGATAAATACAAGAATGATAATATCCAGGACAATATCCAGTGCTTTATAACGGTATAGTTTGCTTGTACCATGACGTGCTTGTCTATCTCCACAACGACTTTGTGGTATACATAGAAGCCATACTATTTTTCTTTTTACAGATAAGGAACCTGAGGCTGCCCAGTGAAAGAGGACTTTCCCAGAGTCACATAGCTAAGATGTGGTCAAGAAGTCAACCCTGTGCATCCTGATTACACAGTCTGTGCTCTTTCCAGGGCAGCAAAAATCAGGACGCTTGGCAATGTCAAGCTCCCTGCTCCCTGCCATGGAGGAAAACACTGTGGGAAATGGAGCCCATGACAGCTGGCATAATGTATGACAGACAAGTGCTCCTAGGACCTGTGATTACTATGCATATATAATCTATATGACAGCTTTTTATGTCTATAGTGTGTGTTCATATGAATTCTACCATTACACACAGCAGTACAGGGCAAGATGGTAGCCACAGATGGCTGTTGAACACTTGCAATATGGCCAGCTGAAAATAAGATGTGCTATTGTAGGCACAAGGCTTTCCGAGCTTCCCAAATCATGCCATAGGTAGAAGACAGGTCCTGAGGCTGAACAGCCCCATTCAACATGTGTGCAGCATTAGAATGGAGGAGAACAAGCCTGTGTATATGGACGTGCAAATACACAACACCTAATGTGGGTGGGAACAATAACTCGAGTGTGGTGTGTGGTGTGCAGAGAAAGAGAGAGAGACAGACAAGGTCTCAACAAGGTGAGCTATCAGAGTCAGAAGTGCCTTTTTAAAACTTGGGTATGTAAACAGCTCTCTGAATTCTGGTCATATAATTGTGTTTTAAATTATCCTCAAAGCCCACGGAACTGGGTGATATTTTTCCCAAATGGGTCTTGGATGAGAAGCGTATTGGGGAAAGGGCTCAAATGAGCCAAACAGCACATAGAAACTTCTAATCACCTCTCTCGTCTTTCAGTTGAGAATGTTTTCAGCTGGGTGCAGGGGTACACACTTGTAGTTCCAGCTGCTTGGGAGCCTGAGATAGCAGGATTGGTTGGGTGGAGGGGTCTGAGGCCAGCCTGGGCAGCACAGTAAGACCCTGTCTCAAAAACAATGTTTCTAAAGCAAAACTAGAACTCTTTGTGTTGGTTGTAGTTATGCTTAGTTAATGAAACTCAGCTATTTTCCTCTCCTCTGTCCCCTGAGTAATTGCTAGGATAACCTGAATTCTCTTCCATTGTTTTCCCTTCTCCCTCTCCCCATCTCTGTCATTTGTTTGCTCTTGGTTGCTTTTTCAGAGGCTTATTCTGTATCTCTGAGTTTGGATAAGTCTTAGTGTAATACGTGCGAATAACCCTGGAGAACAGAAAGAGCTCCTCGGAGGGAAGAGTGCCTCTCTACCTGTGTCTTCTTCATCACAGAGGCATGTGGAGTGTAGCTAGTGGAACTTTCAGTGCTGTTGTCCAGGATCCTCCTCTGGCGAGACACTCTAATGTCAAGCGCCACTCTTCCTAGGGAAGTCATGTCAAGCCACACGCATTTTTCTCTTGGTGTTAGATTATTGTTGTTATGTTTATCATCTGTCCTTTCCTTAAATCCAACATTATTTTGTAGCCATTCAGGGAACTCAACTTTTACTTTGCAATTTCCAGAAAATTTATGGGAGTAGTTTGGTATAGAATTCACTTGCAATTGTTTTGTAAGCCAAAATATTAGGAGGACAAAAACTGGAGTTTTCAAACAAAACAAAGTTGCTGATGGATTGTTCGAGGGGTAGTTCACCAGCAGGAAGCATGGTGTGGCTTTTGAGAACAGAACAGTGGTCTGTGTTTTTCCAAACTGCTGTTTTATTTTTGTATATATATTAAGTTTTTTTTCCCCTTCTTAATACAAAAGTAACACATGCTTGAAACCCTCTGGTGATATCATTTCTCATCTCAGAGTAAAAGCCACATTCTCTCCGTAGTCTGTAACACTGTGTATTGCATGGAGCCCTGCCTCTGTTCTGACCTAATCTCTCTCCTTTATCATTACTGACTTTGCTCCAGGAATCTTGCTCCTTCACTCATGCTGCGGGCCTTTACACCGGGAGAAAGCTTTTCCAGATACCTCCACACCTATCCCTTTCAAATCTCTGCTCAAATATCGCCTTATCGATGAAGCCTTCCTGATTGCCACTATTTTTTTTTAATTTTTTGATTCATTGAACACAAATGGAGTACAGCTATTGTTTCTCTGGTTGTACACAAAGTAGAGTCACCCCATCTGTGCGTTCATACATGTACACAGGGCAATGATGTCTGTCACACATACTGTTATTATTCTTACCCCACAACCTCAACCCCACCCCTCCCTTCCCTCCATGCTCTCTATCCTTTCTCCATCCTTGCCATCATTCCACCCCACATTATGCATCATCATTCACTTACCAGAGAGAGCATTCAGCCTTTGGATTTTGGGATTGGCTAATCTCACTTAGCATAATAGTCTCCAACATCATCCATTTACCTACAAATGCCATAATTTTATTCTTCTTTATGGCTGAATAATATTCCATTGTGTATATATACCACAGTTTCTTTATCCATTCATCTATTGAAGGGCATCTAGGTTGGTTCCACAATCTAGCTATTGTGAATTGAGCAGCTATGAACATTGATGTGGCTGCATCACTGTAGTAATCACCACGAACACCAATAACCCAATCAATAAATGGGCCAAAGAAATGAACAGACACTTACAGAGGAAGATCTACAAGCAATCAACAGATTTATGAAAAAATGTTCAACATCACTCGTTATAAGAGAAATGCAAATCAAAACCACCTTAAGATTTTATCTTACCCCAATTAGAATGTCTTTCATCAAGAACACAGGCAACAACAGGTGTTGGCGAGGATGTGGGGAAAAGGGTACACTCATACATTGCTGGTGGGAGTGCAAGTTGGTGCAGCCACTCTGGAAAGCAGTGTGGAGGCTCCTTAGAAAACTTGGAATGGATCCACCATTTGACCCTGCTATCCCACTCCTTGGCTTATACCCAAAGGACCT
>JAJEJO010000885.1:24558-79494 GCA_020662805.1 Glaucomys volans | reverse complement strand
ATTTTCCAGATGTCAATTCTCTCTAAATAGAGCTACTTGTTGAATAGAATCTCTATCAACATTAAAGTGGGTATTTGAATTTTATATGGCAATTGTTATGGTTTGGATGTGAGGTGTCCTCCAAAAGCTCACGTGTGAGACAATGCAGGAAGGTTCAGAGGAGAAATGATTGGGTTGTAAGAGTCTTCACCCAATCAGTGAATTATTTTGTATCTGGGGAGTGAGTGGAGATTCTCTCTCCCTCTCCCCACCCCGTCGCCCATAATACAAGCTGCTTCCCTCTGCCACGCTCTTTTGCCATGATGTTCTGCCTCACCTCGAGCCCCGAGGAATGGAGCCCACCTTCTGTGGACTGAGACCTCTGAAACTGTGAGCCCTCAAATAATCCTTTCCTCTTCTATAAATTGTGCTGGTCAGATCATTTAGTCACAGCAGTGAAAAGCTGACTAAAACAGCTAAACATTGCTGATGCTTGAAAATATTCAGTAAGTATTCTTTGCATGGATTAGGAAGATTTTTCATAGATTCCTGGGCATGGACTGTGCTTCTTTAATCCAGATAAGGATGAAACTTGCTGCCATTTAGTTTGGGTCAAGAATCAGATACCTTGATACTTGTAAACATTTTAAAATAAGGAGCAGATAAATTGTCGATAAGCATTTGGTTAGTAAACCAGAGGCTAGAATAGGTATTTGAAGTAGCATAAAACTTGAAAGAGGAAACTGGAGTGTGGCACTATTGGAGTTTTATGTTGGGAAGCCAGGGGAGCAAAGGCAAGCTAGGTTGCTTTCAGGAAACCTGGAAGGACATGCTTACAGGAAACCATACCGTAACCTCAGCTTACCTCTGCCTGGAGAAGTGGGAGACTCTCAGGAGGATGTCTGAAAGCCTCTAGTAAAACCCATCCTGGCCACATCTGCCATCTGCTGATGCCCACATCCTGGTTCAGAGCTACCACTTAGGGGGAAAACTTCTCTTCTATCCAAAAAATCTCAAACTAGTGCTTCCCATTAGCTAAATCTAGCTGAGCCCTACTGGCAAGAGAATCTGGGAACAGCAGCTTCTGAGTTTCTCAACCCTGCTTAGAAGGGTGGAATGATTCTGATTTTCAATAAAAAGCATCCCACAGAGATTATTCATTCATTGATTAGGGAACTACTCTAATTTTGTGCTTGGTGTAATCTATTCCTTCCAATTATCAGCCACCTGACATACTGCAATGGTGAATTTTAAAATTTCAACCTAGGGAGTAGAAGGATGTCCTAATTTACATCATTAGATCCATTTGATTTTCTCTTTCCTTTCTCAAGTAATACTTCTAAATGTACCTTTGGAAATGACTGTCTAAGATCATGCCACACTGATGAATTCTCATCTCCCCAAAGAGAGAGAGTGTATTTGTATTTCCTTCACTTGAAACTTAAAAGAGCTTCCTTCCAGTCCCTTGCGTGCTCCCATTTGGTAAGTATGCTGTTCCCACCTGACAAGTGTTCTGGGAAAAAACCTGCACTTCCATTGCTTGCAGGTGAGGCTGGAGCCAATGTGGTGGCAGCACCCTGCATCTGGGTCTCAACTTTCCAGTGAAAATCTGTATATACCTGGAGCAGGGGTGGGGGTGAGTAGGAAGGGATAATGCACCATGAAGAAGTCTGCATGATACTCCACTGGGGTCACAGTAGCCAAAATAAACACTGTCCTGATTTTCCATTAGAGAGGAAATGAGGCAGACAGACTTGGTCATGATGGCATGGTCATTCTCAGGCTCTCTCTCCTGGAGAGTCAGCATCAGCCATGATTAAAATAGATCTTAGGAAGATGACTCACATTCTGATTTGCTCAGACAGTCCTGAAACATTGGTCTCCTCTGGGTTGGGCACATCTCTACAAACCAGTCTTCAAAAATAGATCCACCATTATCAATGAATTTCTTGGAGGCATTTTCCATAGTCTTACTGTGTCATTTTAAAGGGCCTTCTGAGATACTTTCGTATGTTGGGCTGGAGGTTGTGAGACAGTCCAACTAAAGGCAATCTCGTGAACTTCGGGGTAACAAAAAATAAGGGAGCATAGCTTTAGTTAGCCTTGGGTGATCCAGCAATAGCCAGCAGCATCAGTGCGTCCTGCTTCTTTTCCAAAACAATGGATATCTTCCCGTAGAAACGCTCTTGATTTTTCTATATTTGATGTCCCAGTTAGTCATTTAGAAATACCCTGAAAGAGCCAAAGATGTGGACTCCGATTTTATGCAGAATGTCAAATTCTTTCTCTTATCTCAAAAACTGTATTACAACTCTTTTGATAAGAAATTTGCCTTGTCAGAGTCCAATTCAACATAAGGAGAACAGAAATTTCAGAGACAAGCATATGCTATTCATATTTCTACATCAGTGACCTACACAATCTGAGGACTTCATTGAAGAAAATATCTTCTTCATTTAATTTGTTCCCTATTTGCCCTCTATGGCTTAATTCCTTCATTTTGTCCCTTTGGCGACTATAGAGATCAGTTTGTTGTGCACTGTGTTGTACTCTATATGATTTCTAGAGACCCTTCCCTCTATACCATCAGCACCCTCCCTAAGCCCTCCACTCCACCCACTGACTCCTTCTTAAGCTTCCCAACATGCACAATTCACTTCCATTAGGATATGATGTTGACTATCATCTCATCTATTTTAAACCCCGGGCTTCTTAATTGTGGGATCTCTTGGACCCTTCTGTTATGCTTCATTCCTTGAAATCTGATTTTTGCAGTTGCCACTTTCCTGAAGCATTGTCATTGATACTCTAGCAGCATAGTGACTAATCTATTTCCAAATGCATAGGCTTTCCTCCATTTCCCTTCTGACCTATTTCCAAAGTCCGCTATCCTGATGCTTAGCATAACTGCACAACAAACCAACTCAAAACTCAGTGATGTAAAGCACATATTGTTGCTCAGCCCTTTGGTAGGGTGTTTGGAAGTTGGATGTTACAAGATGGATTTGCTGGATGGCTCTTGCTTCAGGCTGGGGTGCTTTTTTCATGCTGAGGTTAGTGAGGGAGGTTCTTCTTTGCACTTCTCTCTTTCTTTTCCTATGATCAGGAAGCAAGCTGGGACATGTTTTCCTCATGGAAATGACAGATGCAAGGAATCGAGTGGAAGTATCTAGAGCCTCCTGAGGTCTAGGCTTGGTGCTGAAACAATGCCGTTTCTCATTTCTTCCTACATTTTACTGTCCACAGCAAGACACAGGGATATACCCCAAAACAAACAAAACAAAAAACTTTTTGCTCCAAGATTTATAGCAAGAAATCTTACTTATATTGTCAGAGCCAATGAATTTATGAAATAACTGAACCTCTTATTGCATGTTTCCAGTGATATTGTTTTGAATGACATTTTTTCCCTATTCTATTAAGGAATCTAGTCACATTTTCCAATAAAACAATTCTCATGGAGTTTCTGATGCTGGTTATTTTTAACTCAGTGTGAAATTTAGCCTAGTATTTCTTTCACTAGGTATCTCCCTAACAATTCATTAATTTAATCATCATTCTTTCATTTTATTAATATTGACCAGTGACTTTTCTTGGCTTGTAGAGATTATCATCACCACAAGCCACATCATTCATAAGTAAGTTGGATCCAAAGATGACCCAAACCTTTATCCTGTTCAACCCACTGAGAAAGAGCACTCCTCCTCTCAATCAGCAGCTTAAGAATATGTTCCTTTCCACATGAGTTAGATGAAAGCTTCTTGTATGGTTTGCAGCTGACGTAATAGTAGGAAAAAGAGAATTCACAGTGCCATTAGTAGGATAGAACTGACAGAAAGCTAGAATCAAATTAATAAGGTTAAACCATGAGATAATGGCCTATATTGAGCATTAAATAAGTTTGATCTTACAATATTGCATATGATGAATAGATATTACATACATATAATGTGAAAAGCTAATCCAGTGGGTGCTGTGTTGGCAAAGATGCAGAGTTGCTCCTTGTTAGTGGATACCCTAGTTTCATTTACATTGCTGCATCTGGAGCCCTGTGTTTATTCTTCATGCACATTCCAAGATGATCACTGACCAATTGAGAGCATTAGAGGAGGATAGCCAGGGAAAGAACTTCATGATATACAAGCACAGGACAGAGAGAAGCTCTAGTTGCTCTCCAGTATCAGGAGGTCCGCTTTACTGGGTACAGAGTAGTAGCCTTACTTTGTTTTGTCCTAGGGCGAGGAACTGGCATTGTGCAATACTGCAAAGCCAGGTCTTGTAAGGGCACTGAATTTCCTGTCTGAAGTTTCAAACCAGAGCTCAATGGACAATTGAAAATAATAGCAATCATTTACATTTAATCATTGCCAGGCTCTGGGATAGCATTTTACATATGCATATACATATTTAATTCTCACAACATGATTAGCCCAATATTATAGTTATTTCTTTAGAGACTGCAGCTCTAACAGTTTGTTGTCCAAACTCACATAGGTAATTAGGGACAGAGCTGGGATTTGAATCCAGAAATTCCAGTACCAATCTGTCTCTAAAACTCAGTCAAGGTAAGTTTTCCATATGTAATGTGCTCAGCTTAGGTAAGTTCTTAGTTGTCTTTCATCTCTCTGTCTTTTTCATAGACAGTTATTATTGTATGTGTAATAGTTAAACATCTACCAATATGCCGTGTTTTGGCTAACTTTTACAGACTTATTTGAATCCTGTGTATTTTAAGTGCCATCTAGTTTACAACACAAATAATATAAAAATTAGGGTAGACAATTATTTCATCGTTCTTGGCAAGTGATTGCACATCTATAAGGAGCACAAAATACTTCTACTCCCTCTGGAATCACACAAAAACCTTGGAGTTCTTTCTAAATGTGAACTAGCAAACTTGTCCTAAATGACTCAGATGGAAGTATAAAACACCAGTATTTGCTGAACATTTTCTGGATGCCAGGAATATATTTGGACACATATGTATACCATCTCAATTAACACGCTGCTGAACTAGACAGTATTACCATTTTACAGATGAGTAAACCAATGTTTAGTAAACCACCTAATCCTCCTAAAGAGCAGCAGAGGCAACTTTTGAACCACCAGTTAAAATTCAGTATTTCCAGAAAGGGTTAGTATATTAAGAAGCCATTAGCTAGTTAACCGAGTGACCACCACTGTGGAAAGCAGAAAAGATGGGCAAGTCATGGTGAGGGGGACAAGAGATGTGAGAAAAATCTCTCTGTAAAGCTTTAGAGAAGGGTCAGTGGGGAAGGTCTAGTTAAAGTTGGATATATTAAGATAGTACACAGATAAATCCCACCCCAAAGCAGGGGCCCTAAGAGAAGGGGTTGGGAGATGGAGAGGCACTCTATTCACTGTCTTTGCAAATGTCAGCTACTGAGACCTTGGTGCTCTGCATACATGGTGTCTGTGCAGAAATGGGGAAAAAAAGCAGGTGCTGTGCCTCACTGCTGGTTAATTAAATGTTGATTCCAAGGCAGCTGGTAGAATATGTGCACTATATATTATCCTCAGTTTGGTTTTCTCCTTTTTCCTAAATCACACATTTTAATTAACCTTCAAGCCCTTGCTGGAGCTTTGAAAGAACTTAATTGGCCTGCAGGGATTGGAACACACAACAGCCAGAAAAGGCTACATCTCCGTTGTTTTCACTCTGAAGACTTATAAAATTGAAATTATTGTTTTATTTCATTCTTTGAAGCCCAGAGCTACATGTGGATTCGTATTTGTAACTGGCAGAAGCATCCCTGAATGCTTAAGTGAGAATTGCACAAAAGGTATTTAAGCAGCAGTGAGTATTTAATCTGCGAATCTTTCATTCATTTAGTGTCTTTGAGTTTGCAACAGGAGTTGAGCATTCCAATTTTTTTTGGACTTCCTCATTGACTATGGGAAATACTGTGAAGAGAATTTAATATGCATGCTTTCAGTCAGGTGGAAAATCTCTTGATATCAGAACCTCTTAAGGGATTTCCAGATATTTTTGGCTTTGTCAAACAATGCTGAGAGTCACCGTCAATGTGTATATTTCATTTTCCATCTGAAAAGCAACTCACAGGTATTTACTAAAATCCAGTGATATATAGAGACTGGAGCTATAGCTAAACCCTTCCTTGTATGTCCTCTGCATACAAATTCTTAGGAAAAAGTCACAAAAGTGGGTGAATTTACCCAAAGAGTAATGGGCAGAGAAGAGCAGAGGGGCATAACTCATGCTGAAAGTCAATTAGGAAAATGCTTAGCCAATGAGATTGAGAAGACTGTGAGGTAGAAATTCTGTTCACAATATTTCTCATATTCAATGAGAAAGACCAAAAAAATAAATAAATAAAATTGGAACGTTCAACTCCTGTTGCGAAATCAAAGACACCAAATGAATGAGTCACATATTAAACACCAGGAAAGAGTCTTGCTGAAGTGCCAAGGCCAAAACGGATGGAGAAAAGGGTACCTCGATACAATACACTTGTAAGGCATGGGTGACAGATTTTCTGCAATTCATTTTTATTTTCTATCAAAAGTTTACCAAGGTCCTTTCAGTTAGTGTGCAGTTACAAATTGCTGAGTAAGAAACCAATCCAGAAATTAGTGGCTTAAAACTATAAACTATGTATTTGTTCACAATTTTGTGGACTAGAAATTTGGGTTGAATTCAGCTTGGAAATTCTTTTGCTCCTCTAGTGTGGGGCTCTTGTGCATGTTCTCAACAGTTGTTGGATCAGCTTAGGACTGTCTGATCCTGGATGATCTCCCTTAGCGTCTGATGGGTGGCATCTCTCATCTTCTGGTACAGTAGACCCAGTCTCTTTACATGATGACCAAAGCGTTCGAAATGTCACAGCAGAAAATGCAGCCATCTTCTCACTGAGCTCTGTAAGTCACATGCAATTACTTCAGCACATTCTATTGGTCAAAACAAGTCACAATACCCGCCCAAATTCACATGATGAGAATATAGACTCCACTTCTTGATAGGAGGGTTGACCAGTGTCATTGCATGTGGTGTGGACACAGGGCAATGTCATTCATTGGGAGACATAATTTTAAGAACCTACACTAGGATAGATAATCAGAAGCTTATGAAAATATCTTCTGCACTTTTTTATGTACATTATCAACATTTGGTCACATATCAGAACATGCATTGTAGTATTAACATTGCTTCCCTTCAATTAGGAAAATATGAATACAAAAGTGAGGGCATAATGAGTAAGTAATCCATGGAGTCTCAGACCTTGTCTTAAATCCAAATTCTTCATCTGTAGCTCCTGTCTTCATTCAAGGTAATAACCACATTACCACTGTCAGTATTCTGAATTTTGGTGTTGGAAATGAGTAAAAGTAGACCTTCACTTCATTTGTCAGGGACATTTGCTTAAGTTTATATAAGACACCATTTACTTTACAAAATTTGGGAAATAAAACAATTTATCTATGAAGGGCCTCCTGACAGTGGATATAGCCTCTTTTCCAATCTCCATTCTCTTTACCTATTTTGCTTTTTCTTCTTATTCCAAAGAACAGATATTTTCTGGGCCTGGTGGCACATGCCTGCAATACCAGTTACTTGGGAAGCTGAGGCAGGAAGATCACAAGGTCAGCTTCTGCAAGTAAGCAAGGTCCTGTCTCAAAAAACAACCAACAAATAAAGTGCTTGGGATGTAACTCAGTGAAAGGGTACCCTGGGATTCAATCCCCATTACTGAAAAAAAAAAGAAGAAGAGAAAAAGAAAAAAAGAATGAACATTATGCAAGTATGTATGGGTGGCACTTGATTCAAGATTTATTTGTCAATAATAATCGGAAACTGGAGATCCAAGCTTGATAAGCATTAAATCTTTCTGAAGTGCTGCCAGGAGAAGTCAGGACTCAGTCCTTGAGTCTGCAAAATTTTGTGATTAAAAACAGAGGGTAAATTGAGCAAAATAGAGTCACATGGTAAGATGAATAAAAGATATAAGGGCAAAGAAGGAAAGGATCTAGTGCCATCCTTAGCTCCAGCTATGAGCTAGGCACTAGAGAAGTATGTAATCCATGTGATCCCTCTTAATGCCATGGCCACCAACAACACAGCTACCTCAACCAAATTCTACAGATGTAGAAATTGCAGGTCAAAGAGGTTAGGAACTTATCTAAAGTCACATGGCAGGAAGTGGCAAAGTTTGGGTTTTGATTAAAGTTTATCTGATTTTTAATGTCCACATTCTTGACCTTTCACCAGGGTAGTAGATTCCTCTTCACAAATACCAAATTCTTAGTAGGAAAATCATATTCTTCATATTATACTGGATTTTATATCTTCTAATTTATACTTTAATTCTTGTGTCTCATGAATCTTGAATCATGATGATTTAGTACAGACTTTCAATA
Organism: Glaucomys volans; assembly: GCA_020662805.1. Lineage (NCBI taxonomy): Eukaryota > Metazoa > Chordata > Mammalia > Rodentia > Sciuridae > Glaucomys > Glaucomys volans. The sequence goes on along the minus strand of JAJEJO010000885.1, from coordinate 71,118 downwards.
TATCTTAGTCTCTACAACCATGTTTAAGTTTTTTTTCGTGGCTTGGAGTTTTTTTTTTTTTTTTAACCATTTATTAATCTGTGATCAGGGCAGTAGAAACACACAATATGATCAGTCCTTCTGGTTGATGGTTAGCAGCTTGGTAGGGAAGGATATAAAACCAGTTGTTTAAACAATAGGGGCTTCAGGTGCTGCTTTTCTGCCATTCACAACTGTTTTGGACAAAAGATGGTGTACCTGTCTTTAATGCTGATTTTACAAAGAATTTTCCTTAAATAAAGATAGCACAAAAACCTGGGGAATTCAATTCCTGTAAGTATAAACATTTCAGAAATTTTTTTTCCAAAGAAGAAAAAAGGTCATTTTAGGAAAACTTTAATTGATTTTGCTTATAATTGTAAGCAATTTGGGAAACAAGCAAGGAATTATCTTTATCACTTTTGTGCCTGTTTAATGCTCATTCAGGCTTCCACTCAGGCTGCTAATTGGATCTCTATTTCATTTACAAAAAAAGGTACATAAACCTGGGTAGTGATTTTGTTTCTAGTTCATAAAATTGCTTAGTTTAATTATAAAAGCATTCATGTCTCATTATAATTTATGCATCTGAGATAGTGTACCTAAATCTTTGCACAACTTTAACATAAAATCAAGTGTCCCCATTTTTCATTCTTGCTGTTTTTCCTGTTTCCCTACAAATGATGCTCACTGAAATGGGCAATACTGAGAAAGGAGATGTATAATCGGAATTAAGACTGGTTTCCTATGGCATACTTACCACACAACTGACTCTTGGACAAGTCTTATGCCTTAATTCTGATCTCTTCTACTTCTTAAAAAGCCACTGGTATTCAGTCATGGGGTCTCCACGTTGATGACCATATCTAATCTAATCACCTCCCAAAGCTCTACTTTTAAACCCCATAGTCAAATTCAGTTTCCACCTTCTTAATATTTCACAGTGGAGGTTAAATTTCAACACATGAACCCTTGTCTAACACATTTCGACCATATTCAAATTATAGCATAAGGGAATTCCTGTAAAATTTTCAGAGGGTTTCTTAGCAGAAACCTTGCAAACCACAAGATAACACGATGATATGATCAAAGTACTAGAAGGAAAAAAAAAAACATGCCAAATAAGATTACTATAACCAACAAAACTCTCCTTCCAAAATGATAGAGAGCTTAAGATTTTACTAGATAATCAAAAGCTGAGGGACTAGCTAAATTTTACTAGATAATCAAAATCAGGACTAGGCCTGCCTTATAAGAAATGAAAAAGGGAGTCCTTCAAATTGAAACAAAGGCTGTTAGCAGCCAGATAGCATATGAAAATGCAAAGCTGTGACATTATGATATATGTATTTTGACTTTTGTTGATGGTTCCTGGCTCATAAATTCCCAGTGCAGGCCAAAGAAACTGGAATTTCTCTTCCCCAAGTGGGGGTCATAGATACCCTAATCTTTTCTTACTTTTCTTTCTTGGAGATGGCCCTAAAGAAATTCTTTGACCTTTCCTTTGTAGACAGTAGGTCATAAGACCATCATCATTCCAGAGGGATTCTGCCTGACACCCTGGAGGAAGGACTGCTGCATGGAGTCTAACAAGAATGCTAAAGCAGACAGGACTTTCTGGGTTTTCCCAAATAGTCTATTAACATTATATCATACCCTATTGGTCCAATTACTTTTTTGTATGGTTTTAAAAACTTTGATCATGCCTATGCAATGAAATCTTCACAAAAACCCCCAAAGACAAGGCTCAGAGAGTCCTAGAAGGCTGAAAACATCGGGGCTCTCCAAGGGTACAGAAGCTCCCTGCTCCTTCTCCTGAAACCCAATCTATGCATCTCTTTATATGTATCCTTTAATACTCTTTATTAAACACCAATAAATGTGTTTCCCTGAGTTTTATGATCCACTCAAGTAAACTAATTGAACCCAAGAAGGGGGTTGTAGGAACACTGGTTTATAGTTGGTCAATTGGAAGCACAGGGGAAGCAACCTAGAGCTTGTGCCTAGGATCTAAAGTTGGGGGAGTTTTGGAGACCAAGCCCTCAATCCATGAGATCTCACTCTGTCTTTTGGTACATAGTAAGAATTTAATTGGGTTAGAGGATGCCCAGCTGATGTGTGCTGCTGTAGAACTGAATGCTTGCTTACCAGGAGGGATAAATCCCTGCATATCTTGGAGTCATTAAGTTTTCTTTGTTGGATGTAGTATGAGAACCAAGGGAAAAATAGGCACTTTTTTTTAAAACACAGAAACTCTCTGGCAAAGGTAATATATCGACAATTATAAAATTCTATAGCATTGCCATGTGAATGTATAAATCACTTTTAATTCTGGTATAGAATTTAAAATGTGAAAACAAAAATATTAAAAATGCATATTAATGAACACACAAATAAAAAGATGTAATTTGCAACATCAGTAACATTACATCTGTGTGGGGGATGTAAAGAAGAGTTTTTGCATGTGCTTGAATTTAACTTGTTATTAGTTTAAAATAAATTGTTACAATTTTAAAATATTTCATGTAATTTGGGAAGCACAAAGAAAGAAAATACCACCACATGATATACAAAAGGAAACAAGGAGTCAAAGCTTGCCACTACAAAAAAAAAAAAACAAAACAAAAAACCCAAAACAAAAACAAACAAAAAACCTAAAACTAAGATAAAATTAAAATAGCAAAAGAGAAAAATAAAAAGGAAAACAACTATAATACATACAGAAAACAACAAATTGACATTAGGAAATCCTTACCTACAAGAGACTCATTTTCAGTCTAAGGATGAATGTAGGCTGAAAATGAAGAGGTGAAAAAAGGTATTCATTCAAAGGTTAGCCAAAAGAACAGGGGTGGCTAGAACTAGAAAAAAAGTGATCAAAAATAACAAAGAAAAAATTATAAAGTGATAAAAGATCATTTTATCAGGAAAATGTGACAATTTATAAATATATAGGCACTTAATGTTATAATGCATAAATTGATGAAGTTAACAATGGTAGACTTGAAGGGAGAGATAGCCAACAGCACAACAGTAGTAGGAGACTTCAATACCTCACTTTTAATGATGGATAGAACAACCAAGCAGGAGATAAATAAGGAAATAGAATTTGAAAAATACCATAGATCAAGTGAATTTGACAGACATGTCCAGATCACCCCATCCAACAACAGAAATAGCATTCTTTCAGATGCACATGGAATAGTCTGGCAATAGACCACATGTTAGGCCACAAAAAAGGTCTGAACAAATTTAAGATTGGAAATGTGTCGAGTATTTTTTTCAGTCACAAGGGAACTATAAAGCAGTAGAAGAAATAAAGCTAAAAAATTCACAAATATGTGGAAATTAAAAGCATACTCATATAGAACCAATCAGTTGAAGAAGAAACCATAGGAGAAATTAGAAAATGTCAGCCAGATGAAAATAAAACCACAGCATACCAAAATTATGGGATAGAGTAAAAGTCATAGAGGTAGGTTTTTATTGGTATATGTTTCATTAAGTAAGATCTAAAATCTGTAGCCTAACTTTGTATGTCAAGGATAGAATAAAGGAAATAACTAGGTTATAGAAGAAATAAATGAATAGAAATAGTAAATAAATGAAATAGAAAATTGAAAGACAATAGGAAAAATTAATAAAGCTAGGAATTTTTTAAAAAGGATAAACAAAATTTAAAAACCCTTAGCTAGACCCCCTAAATGAAAGAGAAAACCTTTCAACCGATATCAGAGAAATAAAATAATTGGAAAAGATCACAATACAAAATTATATGCAACAAAATGGATAACTTTGAAGAAATGGATAAATTCTTAGAAATGTGCAACTTACCAAGACTGGATTTTGGAGGAAAAAACCACTAACAGATTTGTAACCACTAAGGTGATTGAACTGGTAATCAAAAACACCCAACAACAACAAAAAATTCCTAGTGTTAGGTGGTTTTACAGTAGATTTTGCCAAACATTTAAAGAATTAACAGTAATCCTCAAATTCTTCCAAAAATTTAAGGAGGTAGGAACACTTCCAAATTGATTTTATGACACCAACATTATCCTAATCCTGATCCCAAAACCAGATTAAAGGTACTTTTAGAAAATAAAGGTATCATGATGAATATTGATGGAAAAATCTAGTAAATACTAGCAGATCAAATTCCACAGAAGATTAAAACATTTATATATCATAGAGTCAAGAGGGATTCATTTTTATATTTCAAACTATGTGAAAATCTGTCAATACAGTTGGACACAGTGGTGCCTGCCTGTAATCCCAGTGATTCAGGAGGGCGCAGGAGGATCACAAAGTTCAAGGCTAGCCTGGGCAACTTAGCAACACCCTTTCTTAAAATCAAAATAAATAATAAAACCAAGTACAGAAAATGCTGTTAAAATTCATAAACAAATGCAGCAGCAGAGCTCTGACATGTAAAATCAACATACAAATTTCAGTTGTATTTCTATAAATAATAAACTGAAAGGAAATTAAGAAACGAATATCACTTATAATAATGTCAAAAAGAAGAAAAATTTAGCAATAAACTTATTCAAGGAGGTGAGAGACTTCTGTACTTAAAAACTGTAAAACATCACTGAAAGAAATTGAAGAAGACACAAATAAATTGAAAGCTATCCCATGTTCCATGAATTGTAAGACTTAATGTTGTTAAAAGATTTATTTTGGTTTGGATATAAAATGACCCCAAAGGTGATGTGCTAAAGGCTTGGTTCCTGGCCTGTGGTGCTATTGGGAAGAAATTTTGAGAGTTGGAACCTAGTTGGAGGAGGTGGGTCACTGAGGGCATGTTCTTGAACGGTATATCTTGTCCTTAACCTCTCTCTCTCTCTCCCCCCGTCTCTCTTTCTCTCTCTTTTTTTTTCTCTCTCTCTTTCTCTCTCTATCTCCCTCTCTCCCCCCCTACCTTCCCTCTCTCCCTCCCTCCTGGTCACCTGAGGTGAGCAACTTGCCTCCAACATGCCCTTCCACCATGATATATTGTCTTATCTCCAGATCAAAGTGATAGGATCAGATGGCCATGGACTGAAACCTCTGAAACCATGGGCCAAAATAAATTTTCCTCCTCTAAGTTGTTTTTCTCAGGTATTTTGTTAAAGCAACAAAAAGCTGAGAAACAGAAAATTGGTACTAAAAAGTGGGATCATTGCTGTGACTATACCTGATTATGTGCCTTGGAACTCATTGTGGAGGAATTTGGAAAGATTTGGAGATGTAGGATATAAAAACACTAAATGTTATAAGCAGCACTTAATGGATGATTCTAGTGTGCCCTCAAAAGACCAGAGAGCTTTCGGGAATGCAGACAGGACTGTGTTCATGAGATTTCAGATGGGAATGAGGACTCTATTAGGAAATGGAGTAGAGGCCATTCAAATTACATTCTGGCAGATAACTTGTCCACATTTTGTCCATGCCCTGAGATTTTTGTTTGAGACTGAATTTAAAGGCTGGACTAATTAATTGGGCAGAGGAAATTCAAGACAGCACAATATTAAAGCAGTGGTGTACGTATTGCTGGCTGCTTTTAATCAGATTTGCAGTGAGATTCAAGAACAATAAGTGGAGCAGAAAGATTTGAACAACTTGCAGTTTGAGAAGAAAAGGAGCATGTTTAAAGTCACAGTACAGGAAGATGGGGTTGCTGACGAGGTTAGCACCATTAAAAAGAAGCCAAGTACTTTGTACTTGGACAATAGGAAGAATGACTTGAGGCCACATTAGGAATTAGCCAGAACCCACTCATTGCAGGTTCAGGGATGTAAAAGTATACTCTTTTAATTGATGTTGCTTTGAGAAGAGAGCACTGCTGTCTCCTGTGTCTAGAGAGACGTCTAAGAAATTGTTCCCCCTAGGATACTTTTCTCTGTGTTCAGTCATCCGGGTAGTCAGAGGTCCAAGTGGGCCTGGCTGCTGCTCAAGCTGGTGGTAGATCCTAACATTGTCCATATGATTCTGATTTTGCAGGCATATGAAATTTAAGAGTTGTGGGCTCATGGAAGCTTCCACCTAGATTTCATAGAAATGTTTTGGAGGTCAAATAATGTGTGAATTTTGGCCAACCAACATTTTTATTTTCTGAGTCAACTGATATTCTTAGACATTTTAATATAGTTTTGTGCAAGATCAGGATATTTAGAAATCTATATAGAAATGAAAACTGGGTTTCGACAACTTTTTTCTATTTGCAAACTTTAGTCCATTAAGCCAAACCCCCTCCCCCTAATTTGAATCAGATTATCCTACATTTCCTTGCTTGCTAGCTTTATTGCCTCCTATTGGCTCCTCAGTAAACTTTTGATGAGCTCCAACCCAGGTTAGTAGACAAATCCTTGTGACTGGAGAAAAAACAAGTGGTTTTAACAGTGGCCTGCTAGAGAACATATGCCTACCACTGGCATCTTACTTATAGAATCTCAGCAATGGGAGTCCATCTGGGATTAAGAGAGACAATGTGGCACATAATCTAGATTAAGCAGTTTTGGCCTGCCATACTTACACACTTCTTCCTAGAAGAATTTGCCTTCTAGTGCTAAGGGAGGCTTAACCTGGGTCCTAATGAGATGGATGCAATCATGTTTGAAGAGAGAAATTAAGCTAAAGAACTTTTCAGCGTCTTTCCTATGTAGATAAATCCATTATGCTTTTACTCATTAACTAGAAATGTGCTATTGTTTAAAAAATATTTTCCTAAAATGACATTTAATATGTCTTAGAAGCTTAATACTTACATTAAGCCCCTAATTACCAAGCAGTGATTATTAACTTCCTCTTCATAAATAGAACCCTACATCCAGGGCCATGTTGCTTTAAAAATTAAAATATGAACCATCTTTTCCACTAAAATTTCTTTCTTCCTTCTTTTTCTACCTCAAGTAACATTAAGCAAGCACTAATACTAGAGTGGCAGAGAGGAATCCCTGGGTGAAAATGCAGGTACAAGACTTATTCATAATACTATCGATAAGGATTCACATTCTATGATGAAAGACATTTATTTGCAAAAGAAAAGGATAAAAACCAAAATCTCAGCACCATAAAAGTGACAGGCCTGTTTCCTAAGAATAGATCCACAGGACCATAATATGCTACTTAATCTACTAGAAAACTTGCCATATTATCTCTCTTATTCTCCATGATTACCCCATGAGGAAGTATTATTAGATCTATGTACAGCAAACGAACATGAAGCAGTCTGGCCATAATCACACGACCACTGAAAGAATTGGGATATGAAACTAGGTATGTCTGATTACAAAACATGAGTCATTGTCAATGCATTGTGCCACCTTTGTGCTAAGTTTGGAGATGGGGCAATCATAGAACCATTTATTGGGATAACCATGAAACCATGGAAGTATTCATGGAAAGGGTAATACATGCCCCAGTCCATGAAGGAAAGCTGGGGTTCTAGATAGGTGGAAGAGCTAAGCAGAGAGAGGGGAAGCATAAATGTGCATTTTAAGAATAAGAGTAAAATGGAAAGAATTCTGGACATGGCATGAATGTGTTGATGCATGTGACTGTGTTTGCTATTTCAACATTTTTATGGAACCCAGTAGGATATCAAAAGGAAAGGTGATTTGGAACTAGAATATACCAAACTATGAAGGCCACACAGAGCAGTTTGTACTTTATGCTGAATCTCGAACACAAGCTTTGGCAGATTGTCATATTATTAACCTGAATAAATTATGACTTCTGGTATCCATACTCGTGTGTGGTTTTCGTCCCACATTGATTCTGGCCATGTGATTTGCTGTGCAATGTTCGCCAATGAAGTATTAGCACCCATGACACAAGCAGAGGCTTACTGAGTACTTTAGTATTGGGGTTTACCTTCTTGGATGTCTTTTGCCACCAGGAAAGAAACATGAAGAGGCCATGGCGGAAGGGAGTGTAGGTCCCTCAGTTATATCTAGTTAAGTAAGTCCTTTTGGGCAATCCACCCCTAGTCAAACTGCTGTAAGTGATGCCAGGGAAGATCAGCAGGGGGACTTCCCAGCTGAGCCCATCCCAAACTGTAGGATCTTGAACCAGCAAGTTATTTTTTTTTAAGTTACTAGGATTTGGAGTATTTTGGTAATCAGCAATAGATTCCTGAGTCACAAGTATGAAAACTCATTAATGACAGTACTTACCTTCTGTGTGCCCATAGAAGTAGTAGCTTAATCAGAGCTACAGTTACCTGGAAAAGATAAGGACATTTAGAGAGTCAGGGATTGTGTATGAAAGATATATAGAACTCTCCCAGCAAGTCCTTGAATTATAATGATGGGTCATGGGAGAAAAGCTTACATTGCTCCAAACTAAGATTGTTGGCTAATTCAAAATCTTTCAGCCTATGATCACTCAGCTGTTGATATTTCATCTTGCATATTACATCTTAATTTAAAAATACATTTTCATTGAGAGAATGTAGCATTCAAATGAGCAACTTTATGATCCATTTCATTTTGCTCCTTTGCAGTCTGGTTAACAATCCATTTTAATAAGCAAGTGGCTGTGAACTACTGTCCGCTCATGTAAATGAGGAGGTGCACTCATCTTTATTCTTCACTGTGATTACATTTTATTTATTTTTGAAAGCTTCCTGGATTTCAGCTCATTGTTCAATTGGGAATCATATCTGTTCTTTTCAAAGCAGTTATTTTAATTTCCAAATTCTGAACAGACAGTATTTCTGTGATTCATTTCACTCTGCTTTTTTGCTTTCGTTTGACTGAATGTAATTTTTGCCATTTTTCTTGTGTCTATTAGAAATCGCTTAAACTGAGATCCTTGTCTTTCACTTCTCCTCTCCTGCTCCCCACTCTAATTCCCATTAGAAAAAAAAATCTTTGGGTATAGATAATTGGAGATTTCATGGAGTAACTTTTGCTTTCTAATGATTTTACTTCATATGTGATTACCTTGAGGCTTTGGCAATAAGTACATTTTACAATTCCCCCCAAAAAGAGAGAAATGTTACAAACCAAAAGAAATTACCAGTAGATTGCAGGAATATGAAGCTCTGGAAGAGCATTTTATTCTATACTATTTTTTGATATAACTGTTCAAAATAATACAATATATATCATCAATGACTCATAGAAAGTCTGTAGGAGAACAGAAGAGGAGCTAGAAAATAAATAGGTGCTGCATGCTGTAAAATTGTGTGCTATGAGGTACTAGCCACTTTTGGAAAATATTAGGAAATGTGTTCCAGACCAGTAGTTCTCAAATGTCATTCACATCTTCCCCTCACAGCCATCCTGACTTACTCTGTCCTTCATTCTCCCTCTCCCTCTCAAGAAGACACTCTAACCCTCTAGAAATCCAGCATATCCAAAGCTGAAAGATCAGAGAGTCAACAAATCGATTTCTAAAACATCCATAATCTGCACTGCAGTGAGGCTTCCTCAGGTCAGTCTGAACTCCTGATTATCAGGAGCATGAAACAGGGAGAAGTTAACATGTTGGATCAGAATTTTACCATGAAACCTAGTCTAGGCTCTGGTGATGTGTGCACTAAATGCACTTAATGGTTTTTTTGTTTTTGTTTTTGATACTGGGGATTGGACCCAGGGCCACTGAGCTACATTCTTCAGCTGTTTAAAATTTTTTTTCTTGAGATTTGTGGAACTGGGTATTGATCCACAGACCTTTTGATTTTATTTTTAGATAAGGTCTCACTAAATTGTTGATGCTGGTCTCAAACTTAGGACTCTCTGCCTCCACCTTCAGAGTAACTGGGGTTTCAGGCATGCATGGAGCACTTAATTCTTTATATGTATATATTTGCACTCTGATCCACATAAGCTTCATGGTTAAACTCTTTTAACCAGCTACTTTCCCCTTTTTGTATATATATGTGTATAAAGCAATGCATGTCATTGAAATTCATCAGTATAAAATGGAGCTTAGGCTGGGTGGATTTCAAGCGCTAATGTAGCCTATGACTAACAATGCCTTTAAGACACAGAGAATCTCATTCTGTAGCTTAGAACCTCCATCTATTACTGGAAATATGTATTCATTCTTCTTCAGGCAGGACTATCTCATTTTTAAGATACAGAAATCCAATCAAATCAGATTGATAGGGACCCAGGGACTGGAACCACTTTCCTCCCCCCTGCTTTTTCGTCATGGAAACAAAATGTCACCAGAAATGAAAATTGCTATCTCCATTATTCAGAGTCTGATGGCTTACCTTCTCAGACCTTCTATGTACCATACTCTTTGTTCTCCTTTATTTAAATATTCATTTTATTTCATCCATCAACTGCATAGTGCCATCCCCATCCGCAAATTGCTAAGGCATTTTCATTCTTTATGATTTTCTCGTCTAACATTCACACCTAAGTAATCTATTTCATGTTTTATCTTGGAGTCTTAAGAGAGAGGATCTTATGGAGCCAACTCTTGTACTTACACCAGAGAACACAAGTCACGGATTGGTTACCTTGGTCATGATATCCATCTATATTCTGACTGGGCATAACCTGGGATGGAGTGAGGGCAGGTAGTGCATAGCACTGAACTTTAGAAGCCAGGCGAATGGAAGACTCCTATAACAGATGCATTAGGTCCCTATTTAAGTAGAGAAACAGAGAAGTGTTAAGTCCATAGAGAAAAATACCATAGTTGCACTATTGGTACCACAAAAAGCAATAGTGTTATGAGCTCTCTGGGTCGAAACAATGTAGGTGCATTAGACTTTGCTGTGGGCAAAGACAAACTTTTGACTAGTGGCATAATTAAAATTTCAAAATAGCAGTGGTTTGGAATGGATGTTCTCTCTTTATTATGCATATTCTGCATGAGAAAGAGAGTGAAAGAGGGATTGTAGTTAGAGGGTAGGCAGAAGCAAATGTTACAGAACTTTGTATAGAAAAGCATTCTCCTACTTAGAGTGCTTTAAGGTTTGACGGTATATCTCATTTAATTACCTGTCACTGGAGATGTTCAAATCATATTATAGCACTGAAGGAACATCTTCTAACTGTAAGATCCCGATTATTTGACTGCATTTTGGAGTTCATTGGTCTTTTGAAAATAAATGAGTTATTAATAATCACGATGCAGAACACAGACATTGCTTAAACTGAAATTGTGACTTTTTTCCTTCATAGTGTCTGGTGTAGTGAGTGAACTAAATTACTCTCTTGAATAGGACAAATCATTCTGATTATGGTACCAAATGAGCAGGAACTGCTCAAAGTTAGCATCCCATAATAAGCATTAGGGAATCTCACCTATATTTTGGTTAGCAAAATCTACCTCATGTCCACATAAAAAACTCTGGACTAGTATCAATCAACTGCACAGAAAAACAGGATTTTAGACATGTTTAAAAGAGATCAGTCTTAAAGTGGCACCTATAAAGTATCTACTCAAAGTACAGCTGACAAATCATGGATGAAAGAGACAGGCTGAGAGGTATCTTTATTTAAGTTCTTTAATCTCTGTTCTAATATGAAGCTAAGATCATCAGGATGCTACATACAAGGACTGTTTTCTTAACTTTCCAAAGAACTACTTTCATGTCAAACTTTATGTTGTGAATTTTAATTAATTTTTGATATAGGGAATGACTATTTTAAGAATATTTCAATGGATTCTACAAAAGCTATTATTTTTCATTTTTCTCACTCTGTTGCTGTTTCTTCTATATAGAAAATGGAAAACAGTTGTCCAGGAATTTTTACCATGAAAATGTTTTCACAAGCAAAGTTGTGGATTTTTTTTAATAAAAATTATGTAATATTGTATTTAATTTTGCCTTGGCCACTAGGAAGCTGGGACTAAAATAATGTTTAATCGTAGTAGTTGTCTCATCCTGGGTAGGGATAAAATTGTTCTTTCTTCCCTAAATTTTTTACACCTTAATTTTAGGTGTATTGAAACCATATAAGATTCCTTTTAGTAACAGATAAAATTTAAAGTAATAAAAGTGAAGGAATAAAGGATGCAGCTTCTGGACCACATATAATATCAAATCAGTTAATATAATAAGAAATTCTAGTGAGTTTTTTGTTGTTGTTGTTTTTTGGGGGGGTACTGGGAATTGAACCCAGGGGCACTCCACCACTGAGCCACATCCCCAGCCCTATTTTGTATTTTATTTAGAGACAGGGTCTACACTGAGTTGCTTAGGGCTTTGCTAAGTTGCTGAGGCTGGCCTTGAACTCGTGATCCTCCTGCTTCAGCCTCCCAAATACTGGGATTACGGACTTGCGCCACTGCACCCGGCTCTAGTGAGGTCTTGATGTTGGAAATATGTGTTTCTGTGTGTGACCTAACCCATCTTACTTCGCTTTGGCAAATGTATTCAGTAAGTTATCAGCAATAAACTTCAAAAGGAATGTAACTTGGAAGAAAAATCTCTAATAACCCTAGAGTTATTATTGATAAAAGACTAATGTATTTAGCTATCATCCAGAAAAAAAAATCTACCAATACAATGAAAACTTAATAGGTACTCCATGGTGCATTGCTAAGAAGGCTGAAGGTGCCAACTGAAGTAAATACTTACTTTATTATAGTTTGAGATTTGACTCTTATACTCTATTATATATAATTAGGATTGCTAAATATTTAGTCTTGTCATATTTGGTACTTTAAGCTTTGATTCCTCTGTCTGTGGGTGAGGAATGGGAAACTGCTATGGACAATCACTAAAACCTCTTTTTTTTTGGTACCAGGGATTGAACTCAGGGGCACTCAATCACTGAGCCACATTCTCAGTCCTATTCAGTATATTATTTAGAGATAGGGTCTCAGTGAGTTGCTTAGCACCTCACTTGCTGAGGCTGGCTTTGAATTTGCAATCCTCCTGCCTCAGCCTCTGGAGCTTCTGAGATTACAGATGTGGGCCACTGTGTCCTGCTCACCAAAGCCTCTTATTGACCTTGGGGCATAGCCATCCCCAGATAGATAAATAAACCAAAACAAAAAGCCTATACAACTTTCAATGATAGTAGTGATTTTATACAAAACGTACATTTTCCTTCATTCCTATAGTAAAATCAATTAGTTTTGATACCTTGGTTATTATTGTACCCTTGATGTCTAACACATATCTTGGGATTCTGAATAAATGTTGCAATAGGTAAGCTGACCGAAGTACTGATGAAAAGGTAGACATCAGTTTACTAGAGTGGAAGCAGAATGAGATGAAGCAATAGTTTAGAATGCGTGGTGGTGGGGAGGGTTCAGTCACGGTGAAGAGGCTTTCTGATTGGTGAGTAGGAAGATGTTCCCGTGAGGCCTAAGCTCATTCTTGTGGAAAGCTTTTAGTTATCTAATTTTCATGGGCCTAGGAATGGAACATAAAAAAATTACAACTGCTTTCTTCCCAATTTATCAAGAAAACTACACAATCATATATTTAATTAGAGTGGGCACAACTTAGAAAACACTAGTATATTGTCTATAGTTTTAAAGAGATTTCATCCACTAAAATGTGTACTAATTAACTTCATTCGTGAAAGTAGGGGATCTGTCCTAACTTCTTTCCCTCCCTCCACCAATTTACAAATGAGGACACAAAGTCTTTTAGAAAAAGCAGATAATTATTCTGTTGGTAATAATCTGCAATCTCATTATTTGTTGGGTTTCTAGCCTAGGCCAGGAGACTCAACCACAGCAACATTCCTTACTGATCTTGTCCAGATAAAGGATTGTTATTATTACCCATTGTGCATTCCAAAATGCTTTTTTCTTTCCCACAGGGCAACTTGATGGGTCTAGTTCAGCCAAGGGTATTAAAAGAGGAAACCTGGATTACTGGGCCACATCCCCTCCAGAGCATGCAGTCTTGGGCAAGCCACTTATTATCTCTGAGACTTTCTCCATTTAGAGAGAGCAAAAGGGTTAGAAGTTCAAATGAGTTAATATATGTGCATGCACATTGAGAATTGAAAGGATCTATTAGAGAAAAATGTGTAGCTATTGAGGTGTGTAAGTCATGCACCCGCTCACCTTGGAGATTATAAGGAGGATGTAGAAGAGAAATCTTGTCCACTCAAGGGCTATGAGGGTGCAGTGTTGCTCCTTTCCTGGGTAAAAAGGCAGATTATGATGGAGTTTGGTGAGTCATTGTCTGAATTGCTCAACAGGCAGCAAGAAGACATTGTGTTATTACTTCTTCCTTAGTCTTACATCTGTGATTAAAATTTTGTTGCTGCTGACAAACTAGTATTGATCACCTGATTCTTTTCTGCATCCATTATGGACTATCACCCTGGGACAAGAATAAATTAAGAGGGAGATAGATTAATGTTTCTCAAAGGGAAAAGATGGCAGCAGGCTGTGAGAATGTTACAGGGATAAGTCTGGGCTGCCTGCCAGTGAAGGCCAACACTGGGGAGAGAGAGTTAGTAGGAATGAATTAGGTTTATTCAAGATTTGGCAATCTTGAGATGACAGAGGAGCTACTGTCTTTAAGCTCCATTTTGGGGGGCTCAGGGCTGCAATCTGAAGCTTTGGTCATTTGCATTTAACCATTTAGGTGGGGTTTCTCTTTAGAATTTAGACTACAGGGCAAACAGAGGACGGAAACCTTGCCAAGGGTCTAAGTAAGGGCAAAGGTGGAGGGGAGATGAAAAGAGGGGAAACTCCAGAGGAGCAGCCTAACCCTGTTACAACTAGAACTGAATTTCCAGGCTATCATTTCTATTTTTCAGAGATTTTTATAGTTTATAAGTACTTCTCAGAAGAAATGAGTCTCACAGAATGACTTAGTGGAGTTTTGATCACACCCACCAACTAGTTCTTTCACGTCCCCTCCCTCCACTGAGGTTGAATTGCACCTTCCCACGCTACTGTTTTCTGTGCACTTACTTTGCAACTTAAATAATGAATGATGCATGCTTGCATGATTAAAGATGACAATTATTCTTTGAGTGCAAATCTCAAGAATAAAGGGTGTTAATTATCCTCAAGAAGAGGTTTAGTGGAACAGACCAAGAGAATGATGTTCTTTTCATGCCATTTTCTGTTTTGCTGCTTTGTGTGTGTTTTGTATTTTTTTTCAGATTTACAACTTCTTTATGTAGTGTGTAACCTTTGAGAATCACAAAAAGTCATAGAACCTTGAAAGATCCATGATTCAGAAGAAGTTTTTCTTCTGTTTATATAGGAGAGAAATGGATTAGTAATAATATTTAAAAAGAAAAACCCTCAAACTTAAAATAGGCCAGTCACTGACCTCACTAACTCACTCAATTGTGTCCCTCTTTGGCTTCATTTTGATTCCTTATTTCCCCTACTTCTGAGCTATCCTGAGTCATTTATCCCTTTATTTTCTTTGAATTCCAAGAATAAACATGTCTGATTGTAAAACATCTTTATGACATCTGATCAAAATAACCTCCAGGCAACAGCAAGCCTTGCAGAAAGATCCCCTGAGATGAGACAGACCCTCTAGGAGAAGGCAATTACCCCATGAAAGGAACCAGGACTGCCCCCCAACCAGAAGCAAACATCTCTAGATGAGAATCCAATCAGCCCCTCAATCGATGATGACTTTCCTGGAACTTCCCAGCACCACTTCTGAGATAATGGTCAGCCAGACCATGGCCTGACCAAGATTACCTGCTTGACCAACTATGTAAACCCCCAAGCTATGCAAACCCCTGCCTCCTGCCTTTGAGTTCTCCTTTCTATAAAACCTCAAAGTTCTTGTCAGTCCTTAAAGACAGATCTTAGTTCACTAGACCATTCCTGTTTTTCCCGGTGTGGCTACACTGAGTAATCCTCCTTTACTGCCTTCTCCACTGCTCTTTGATTCACATAGTGGAACAGTGACCCAATCTAGTCTTTTGGGATCCCCAGAGCTGTGCTTTTTGCCCTAAAATTCCAGGAACATGATTATTAAATAAGAGTTAGTTTCAAGATTGTGCCTTAATTTAATGATATAAAAATTAAATCATGTGTTCTTATTGCACACAGAATATATTTTATTTCAACTCAGTTTATTTAACAAGTATTTGTTGAATTCTGTCATATGCTAGGCTCTGTTCCTCTGCTCTATGTCGCAGCCTTCTTACATTCACAGGTCTCTGAAAAGCCTCCACATCCCGGGACTGGACACTCCTATAAGCTTTGTCCCTGAATCCTCTTGACATTTACCAGGGTCAGCACCAGAACCAGTATTCCATGCTTTCTCATTGTAACAAGGTGGAGTCTCCTCCCACGTTGGGAGTTAGTGCACGTTTTGGTAGAAAACATGTGGGAAGTAGACTCTTTGTTGGAAGGAAATCTGCTTTATCCCCTTACACTGCTTTTCTCCAAACAATGCAGACATGCTATTCATTAGAGATTTCACCTTCTCACCCCATCTCCCCTCTCAGTTTTCATTCTGCCTCTCCTATCATCTCCCCTACACACACACTCTCTCCTGCTTTCTCTTCCTCTTTCTCCCTCTCACCATGTGCTCCCTGTCTCCCTGCTTCATTCAACATAATATATTTCCTTTAATCAATACAGAGTATCCTGAAAACTAAGGTGAAACCAAACTCTGGCTTTGCGCCCAGACATCACTTTCTGAAGTGACAGGCTCTGGTAATAGGGGAGGGTTTGCAATTATACAGATCATTGCTTCGACCTGGTGCAAAGTCAATGAGCACACAACACAAGAACAGAAAGGCTTAATTTCTGTAGCTTCTAGAGGACTCAGTGGAGGCTCAGAAGATACTGACCTGCCTGCTGTGCTAGCCAGTTTTGCTTATCTTCAGTTGTAGCCCTGTGATAAACAGCTCAGCTTATTTGCTGTTCCCCTTGTGAACTTCTGTCTTGTAAAGTAAAAGTTAATGTCCTTATTACATGTGTTCCTTTTCCCCACAATCTACGTAAAAATGATTTGCACAAATGACAAAAAGGAGCCGCTTAACGGTGCAGAGCTTTATATTCTAAGTGTCTGATTAGCAGTACCTTCTGCATCTCAGCGTCAGCTTTCATAGCTTTAGGAAAGGCACTTTCTAATCTTTTAATACAAAATTTCTCCTTTTAGGTTGGCTTAGCATGTGATCTACATAGAATACAGTAGGGAAGTTGCTTTTTTCAAGACATATTGAGGCCTTCTAATCACTTTCAAAGTAAAATAAGGGCAGGAACTCAAATTATATGAGTGTGTTTGTCACCCAGATAAGAAGAATGCATGGGCTGTAATGGAACCTCTTATTACTATTCACTATGACTTTCTCAATTCAGCTTGTCTTGAAGCCTTTCTCTCTCTCTAAGCTTTGGCAAATTAGAAATTTAAATGGAATGTGAAATCAGGGAGGGGGAGCTCTCCTGTGCAATGCTAGGCATTTATGGACTCAGCAGTCATGGGGTTGGGGAGGGAGCTGTGTGAGCTCTGGGAGAAGGAAATAGAAGCACCCTTCAAACCACCAAGGGGCAGACAGCCTTTGGCAACATGCAAAGTCTTAAGAAGTCAAAATGGGAATCATTTGCAGTTTCAGGATTTACTTGTAGATTATTTATGACCTAGCTGCATTCATTTCATTTTATTTCTTGTTTCTTTAATTGCTAAAGCATTTTTTTAAAGAAATATGCTTAATGCATTTGTTTTCATCTTTCTATGTGGTCTTCTTTTCCATTTTTCCCTGTCCAGAGGGCAATTGTGCCATGCTGGGTATCTCTTTTCAAGGAGCAGGCTTTTCTTGTGGACATGACTTACACATTTCCCCATCTTCTCTTTATCCCTCCTTTGGAGCATGAATCAGAGCTTATCTGAGCCCTTCCACATACTAAGACTCCTCCATCAGCCTCACTTTTTGCTCATGTCCAGGATAAACAGCAACAAAGCATTTAAAAGATGACTTGGATGCACTAAGGTTTTAGATTGTGAGCATAGTGTACCCCTCCCACCCCAGTTACTCTGTTCTTTAATTTTAATTTCTTGTTGCTTTGCTCATGAGGTAACTAATTGCTGTGGAATGAGTAAGAAGTTAGATTTTTAACCTCAATGAGCCCATCTTAAGTCTAGAATTATTTGGGATCTTAACTACCTCTACAAAGACTGTATTTTACATGAGATTCCATTCAGAGGTTCCAGGTGGCTGTGAATTTTTGGGTGATGCTACTCTACATACTATGTACACTAGAATCATGGAATGAAAATCTGGAATGAAGGCACCTAGGGATCATAATGTCTAGCACCTTTATTGCGCAGATGAAATAACCAAAGATGAGCTTCCTGATTTATGCAGGTAATAAATAATAGGGGTTTTGTTTTTGCTTTTATCTTTTAACCTTAATGCTAGATACCCTAGGCTATGTTGAGAGAGGAGTGACTTTTAGAGAAAAGGAGAGTTTACCAGTTTTAAAAATGGGTTATGACTTCTTTGACAACCCTCCCATTAACAGCTGTGGTCTAAAACCCCTTCTGTGTGTATGGAAGGATTTTCCACTGCACTGATCAGTAGAGTGTGGTAGTGATGAGGTTGTGTGTCTACTGAGGGGGGCCCATGAAGAGTGAGGTGCATCTGCCTTGGTCATTTAAACCCTCTATTTTAGAGCTTTGAAATATCTTGTGAGAAGTCTGCTCCTATGCAGCCACCACCGTATGAGGAAGTCAGGTTACTAAGATAGATCCCATGCCAGTGCTCAGATTGGCCATCCTGTGTGTAAGAGAAGGTGCCTCCAGAAGATTCCATCCTCAACCATTATCAAAGACCTCACAGTCTTTTAGTCTTTTCAAATGAGGAGCCAGAAATTATGAAGCAGAAACTAATCATCCTGCTCCTGCCTACTATTGCACTTATTAACCCAAGCATATGATTAAAATTAACCCATTAATGGCAAGAATAACTGGAATAAAGTCACCTGTGTGATCATTAGATGTCATGTACACATTCATCTCTATTCTTCCAGTCAAAAAAGCAAGCAACAAGTATTAGAGCAATTTAATTCCGAGGATAGAATCTATACAGACATGTACTGATGAATTTGACCTTGTTGAGAAAAGTGTTCATTACACTTACCAGGGGAGAGAGCAGAGGTTGATTCACTGCCAACTGGAAATTTTGTTGGGGCTCTTTCATTCTCTTGGGAGTGGTCAAATATTTGTAGTTTATCCAAGCACCCAATTGAGGAAAGTGCATACAGAAAGGATTGAATTCCCTCTTCAAGAGCAATTGAACCTGAAAACTTATAAAACTCTTCTCTTTGGGTTTTCAGTGCTGAAAGTAAATAAATCCAGAGTCTGTGCACCACAACCATCCTGAATTCTTAGATGGAGATGAAAACAAAACCAGAGGTCATTGATTTATAGGGACAAAAATCAATCATTTCTAACTTATCTTAAACAAATGATAGGTTTTCCTACATTCATCTTTTCAAGCAATTAAATATTAATTTGCCTATGGGCCAGGCACTCTTATAGGTCCTAGGGATAAGAAAATCTGTATAAGGTGTATGTGTGACAAAGACAGTCCTCCTTCATTATGCATCCTACATTCTGGGGGTGAGATACAGACAATGACTGCATTCATAGGTACAAATAATACTTGGGCAGTGTGAATTTCCATAAATAGGGTAATGTGGAAGACAATGTGCATATATAGGGGTTCTTTAAAAAGAGTGTTCAGGATTACTCTATTAGGCAGTAACATTTAAGCTGAATATGGAATGCTAGAGGGAGATGTGGTGGAAGACAATGAGCCAGAGCATCAGGTAGAAAGGCATGGAGTCTGAAGGAAGCAGACCTATTTGAAAGTCAAGTGGATATCAGATTTCATTTCAATCAGAACTTGTTGAGCTCAGCTTTGGTACTTGTCCTGGTTAGGGATCACTGCTGATTCTAATGCTTCCTAGTGGTCAGTACTCCAATAGACTAGATTTCTCAATTCTATTACAGATAATTGAGTTTATGAGTAAGTGAAATGCCAGTGTTGCAATTGTGCCTAGGTGTTCAAGGACTTCCAGGATCAATTTTAAACAAAGTTAATAATTAATTCCTATTATTATGCTCTACAAAAAGGATGACATTTATAATGAATATGGAAAAACAAAGAAAACTACTGCCCATCACCCTCTACTGAGAAAGCTCAGAGCAAGTAAAAAATAAATAGATCACCTAGCTAATGAATAGATGCTTACTCAAACTGCATAGCTATCAAGTAGATTTACACAAATGTGGTGAAACACATTTGCTTCATATTTTGTATCTGATAGAGTGTTTGCACTCTTTGTAGATCTGATTTTCAAAGTCAGTGTTTCACTTGTCACTCACACCTATTGTTTCTTGAGCTTTTAGTGTTCCCTTTTATTGTTAGATTATATTTTTCTTAGAATATTTTCTATGGGATTCTTGGAGGTTTGTGCTTAAAGTTTGCTCCCCAAAGAGCATCCCTGTTTTCTTCTCTAGCCGGGGACTGTTTTAAATTATGGGGCAGCAAGCTTTCACTGTAAGGGGCTGGAAGGTAAATATTTTAGGCCATGCAGTCTCCACTGCAACTGCTCAACCCTGCCATGGTGGTGTGGAAGTATCCACACACAGTATGCAAACACATGAGTGGGACTATGTTCCCATAAAACTTGTTTTGTCACCAAAATTTGAATTGCTTGTAATTTTTATATGTTGCAAGTATGTCTTTAAAATTTTTTTTTCCTTCAACCATTTAAACATGCAAAGAGCATTTAAGCACATGGGCAGTATGAAAGCAGATTGTTGACTGGATTTGTCCTGTGGAGTTTGCACAGTTTGCCCCTCCTACTTTAAACTAAATTTTTAGTGTCTGTTTTTTGAGGTCTTACAGTTATTGAGAATTCTAGCCTCAAATTTGTATGAACACAATTGTAGTTAAGGTTTTAGATCATTTTTCTTTTTTCCCCTTGACACAGAGCCAAGGACAAGACACTTAAAGGCCCCCACCATTTCCCTCCGTGAGGCAGTTCTCCCTACAGTTACTCACAAGCTCTTCAGGTCCTGGTGTGACAAAGAAGTCCCTGATCTGTATTCCCTTGATACCTAGGATTCAAGATTCCTCATGGTCTGATAAAGCCAAGTTATAGGCCATCAGATTTGGAAGAGAACAAATGCTGATTTTTCATTTCTAGATGACAAATTCTGATAGCCCATTTCTGGATTTGAGATTTTTTTTTTTTTTATTCTGACCTCTAAGAACACTTATTTCTTTTCAGCTTATTTAGGCATGGCATTTAGGAAAATTTGTTTATATATAACCCCCAAATTTTAGGTGTTCTGTGTAATGTGAAAAGTTGCAAAGGTCGTTCCTGTCAGGTAGATGCGGCCGCACCTGTCAGAGCAGAGCTGTCGGCGTGGCCCCGCCCCCGCCAACTCACCTCCGGAGGCAGCAGGCTGGTGCGGGTGTGCCCTGCAATCCCACCCTTGCTTGGGCTGCCTACCAACCCACGGCCCAACCTCGTGGAGCTCCCTCCCTGGCGGTTGGGTGCAGGACACGCCTGCTGGGAAGGCGAGGAGGGATGACAGCTCCCCTGCCACTTCCCTGTAGCTAGCCTGCCATTGGTCCTCTCATTGGCCTGTCTTCGCCAGCCATTGGCTGATCCCTAGTCCACCAAAATTCAAATTCAAGAGTTGGCCCTATCATCATTTTGCCTGTGAAGCTCCAGAGCTTAGAAAAGCTCCCCGGCCATGTTCTCTCTTTCTCTTCCAGGCAGACGCTGGTCCTCTGCCTAATAAAGAATCTCTTGTATGAGTTCCAGCGTCCACAGTGGTTTTTCAGGGCACTTTTTTCACCCTTTATTCTGTATACTTAAAAATGCTGCTAAGAACAGAAAACTCTTCAAACTAGTTCCTACAGTTTTTTCCCCAGTATTCCACTCTGGTGTATATTTCAGGGTACTTGATAGGAGATTTGTTGTGTTCAGGAACAAAGTTTGGAGGAAAAGGAAAGTGAGAGAACTTGTGCATTCTATAGGGGAAGTAGGGATGGAGTTCCAAGGTATAACGTGGAGAAAAAGTGAAAAACTTCTAGGAAGAAAAAATTCCTGGGATGTTGCTGTAGAAAGACAAAATGATGAATCCTGAAGGGACTGAAGTTACTTTATTATGATGGATTCTCCAGAAGTAGTGTCACATTATAAAAGAAGAAGACAGGTAATTTGGAATAAGGAAACAGTTACAAATAGCCTGAAAGTAAGAAAGAAGGAGGCAAATATAGGACCTGGCGAGATGAGTGTGCAGTGGAAACCGAGCTGTGTTTGTTCTAAGATAGAAGGACATGAATACCTAAGTAAAATAGGAACCATTGTGTCTGTACACAGGCTGGCAATATGGTGAAAGTTATGACTTAGGGAAGATTAATCATGTAGCACAATGCCAGATGGTTGGGGTCATAAAGTAATTGGTTACAAAGAACAACTAAGGGACTACTGAACTAATCGAGGTCGTGAATGTTGAAGAATTTTGCAGCAGTGAGAGGGAGAGGGACATTGTACAGATTTCAGAAATGTGGAAGAGGAAGGCCAGAAAATGTGACAACCAGCTAGAAGAAGAAAGAAGAGGGAGAAGTGAGAAAAGTCCAAGGTGGAAGAGGGCACACAGATTCTACATCTATAGCTTTTTTATTTTTAGTTTGGATTCATAATATCAAAGCTTATCCAAAGGGGAGTCGGGTACATTCCAAGACACATGGGTCTCGGTGGTCCTGTTTGAGCTCCATGTCGTTTTTTTTTTCCCCTTCTGAATTGACAGAGGTGGAAGTGTGGTTTCCTTGGGATGTTTCTCTCTTTGTGCCTGAGCACTGACAATAGTGCTGCCCATTTTCATTCTGTCTTTGTATCTGAACTGACTCCCTGGAGGTTTCCCATAATCAGGCAACCACTGGGTTTCCCTGAAAGTCTTTGTGACATCTGAACCAACGATGGTCTGTGAACTGCCTTCCCACCATCACAGCGATCAGTTTCTCAGAGGTGGCAGCACAGTCACTGTTACTCACAGCAACGCAGATCAAATGAGAAAAACTCATTTTATATGAACCAGGGTTGAAAATTGAAAATGTTCCACCTTAACTGCTCTTCATGCTTGACACTCTTCAGGAGCTATTCTTTCTGACAACATAATCAAGGTTAGTTGTGGGCTTAGTGTTTTGTTTGGCTTTCTTTATTATGAAGATGTTGTTGCATTTTCTAAATGAATGAACCCAAGAATAACCTTTTGGAAAGGCAATGTCAGTTTTCAGAAAGGGGCAGAATGACCTTCCCACTGCATGCTGTATCGTACCTTTCTGTGCCCTAGGTGCCAGTTGCCTTTTCAGAGAACATAATTAACTTATGAAATAGATGCTTTATGAGGCAGAGGTACAAACTGTGACCAATTGTGTAGTTAAGAAGAAAATAAGCAAGAAATTAGTGTGTGTGTGTGTGTGGGGGGGGGGTAAATTTCACAATGTGGTACCATGTCAATTTGCTTTTGCTGAGACATTCTGGAAGAACCACATTAGAGAAACTACTATTTCTTAACCCACTTCGTCAAGGGAGTTTGGTATCCACCTTCAAACACAGAAGGAAAGAAATATAGTTCCTTCCAGAGCAAGAAGGCCTAGAATTTTGATGGCAGAGCTGTACAACTCAAGAGTTGTTCAGTGTGACAAAAATGAATAATCTTGGATTTAAAGTCAGTCTTTGGTTCTAATGTGTGTTCTGATTCTAATTATACCAGTCACCATTTATCAAGTCCTACTGGGTCAGACGCTGGGCTAAGTACTTTGCATGCATTATCCCATTTGATCCGTCACATTTTCAGGGAAGATCACTATTCGTGTAGCTCTTTTAATGGACGTGAAAGCTGAGGCTCAGGGAGGCTGCGGACCCTGTCCATGGTTGATGGGTATTGGTGCTGGTATCTGATCCAGCGTCTAGGGCTCTAGAGCTGAAGCTCTTCATCGCTGCCTGCCTGAGAGTACTGAGTCTTAGGAGATTCAATCAACTACTTTGAGCCTCAATTGTCTGCAAAATAAGGAAATTTGCCTTGATGATTCATGAAGTTACTTCAGACTTCAGGATCCTATCCCATTCCCTCTTCTGAACAGAGTGTAAAGAGAAAATACAATATAACAGATTAAGGATACAAGGTCTGTGGCCTTGAGAAAAGCCAGCATTAGAGAATAGGCTAATTCCTTTGCAGGGCCGGATAGATTCCAGCAGCAGCAACTAGGTAGGTAAGCTCTAGTAGAATCCTGAAAAGACCTGTGAAATATTAGATGTCAACATGCCTTGAAAACTGAAAAGTAATTCTTAATTTTGAAGAAATGACTCCTGTGGGAGTGAAATACATTACAGGATGTGGTTTCTTTTCCCTCCTTAATAATTGGATGCTCAGACAATAAAGCCCAAAGATGTGCAGAAATACAAGAGGTTCCATTTTGAGAGATTTCCAGATAATCCGCCTTAGTTCTGGGGTCTTCAGCTATTTGAAATCCTTTCATCTCATTTTGAAGTGTGTTCTTAAATACTCCTTCTCCATACTGAATCTGAGTTGAAAACGAACCAAAAAACTATTAAGGCTTGTAAAAGACAATGCAAAATTAAATGAAAGTCCACTCTAAACATTTATTGAGGTCTTAACATGTGCTTGTTTAATCTTTACAGCATTTAAAATCATTTCGGTCTTGATGAAGTGCTGTGGGTGGGTATACCATTTAAGTTATTTCTCCTTCTTTCCCACCCTTCTATATTCCTTTTGATCACAGGCAATGTTGTTACCCCTTGAGCACAAAAATAGATAAGGTCATTTTAAGAGTCAACTTGATCACAGGTATCCTTTCCACTTTCATCTTTTGAGACTGATATAAAGCTGGCTCTCTATAACATTTCCATTCAAATTTTATTATTTGTATGACTTAAAAAAAAAAAATCCCAGGCAATGAAGCTGTTCCAGTGAGTCGATGGTTAATTGTATAAAGGGTAATTACAATTTAACCAGTATGAAAGATTGTT
This sequence comes from Glaucomys volans, assembly GCA_020662805.1. Lineage (NCBI taxonomy): Eukaryota > Metazoa > Chordata > Mammalia > Rodentia > Sciuridae > Glaucomys > Glaucomys volans. The sequence continues at coordinate 46,170 of JAJEJO010000885.1, read as the reverse complement.
TAGAAGGAGATGACCTCTGTGTTCTTGATAACTGCAGCTTAGGACCCAAGCAGCTGCTATGGTGCATGAAAAACATCTTAGTTCATTAAGATCAAAGGATCTAGTCACTTGTTCACAGTGCTGATTGCTGCAGCCGAAAAAGTATTTACAGCAATTAACAACTTTTTAAGGCCCTCTGCTTGAATTGTTAACCTTCAAATAAGGCATCTCTGGGGAAATCATTGATGATACAACCACTTGTCCCCAGATTCATCTGCCCGATCTTTATTGAACTTGATGTGCAAACATTTAAATGATAATTGAAACACTAATTAAATGCTGTGCCTGGGCACCAGAGTCAGGAATTCAGAGAGAAAGGCCGATTTATTGTCAAGAGCCAAATGCCCATGGTGCTGCCAGTTTTCAGCTGAAGTGATTTGGATCATATTTGGTTGTCCTGATGTTTATTGATATGTGCAAAGCATTTCTAGTTGTGCTGTCAAACACAACACATGGAATACAGCTGGTAACCCCAACCAATCAGCAAAAATATTTAGCATCGATTCCAGTGATAAGGTCTCAATAATTTTAATTTGGTGATGAGTGTTGATTCTGGGGTACGGAGGATAAATTGAAATCATATTTTTGGATTAAGCCATTGTTTAGCCTTATGTTTAGCCTTTGTATCTGAATTATATATTTTGTTAGCTGATTTTGGGAGCTTTGGTTGTGTGCACCTGTTTGCTATTTCTTCACTTGATGGCTTAAAGCAATGGTTCTCAATTCTTATTGCATATTAAAATCAATTAGGATATATAAATTTTAGTGCCTCTGAGGCCAAGTGTATCAGAATTTCTAGTATTTTAAAGTAGTTCTGCAGGTGAGTTTAATGAGCAGTCAGGTTAAGAACCTAAAGGATATAAGCTCCATTAGGGCAAGAACTATGTCTTCTTCATTTAATCTTATATTTCTAGAACACAGAACAGGATCTGACACTTAATAGACATTCCATAAATATTTTTGAATGACTTGTGCTTTGTAAGAATCCATGTTAGATCCTAACTGGTTGCGGTCTCTATGAGGCTTGTGGAGTCCACCAAGATAAATCAGAGAGGTAGTATATTCCTCCCCTTATTCTACAGTTGCTTCCTAACACCAGAAACAATTCTGGTGCAAGCCCTGGGAACTTGAATGCCTTCCAAGCTGTAGTCTTTCTTCCAATCCCCACCAGATGTGCTCCCTGCCTGTGACTCCTGCGACTGGCTCCATTCTTCATTTTCTAATTGAGCTCCAATTTCCTACTGGCACTGGCATCCTGCCCTGAATCTAACCCCATGTGGGACATGTTCCCCAGCTGCTGAAGTGCTGCTGGCAGACACTCCTCAGCTATCATCCCCCTCAGGAATTGCCTCAGCTGAAAAGAATCATCTTATCCAAGGTCACCCTGTTTTGGGGACAGCCCTTAGCGAATGACTTCTGCTAGAATATACAGGCTCACACTTTGCTCAGTTTAGAATAACTCCAATGGGCTATCTCAACTCCAGAGCCCCTGTGGAGTAAGTTGAAGTCTTGGTAAAGATTGTATCATACTCAACAGAATTTCTTCCTTCTCCTTTCTCCCCATGTGTTGGTAATAAACACTTCCTGGGGAGCTCCTTCACTCAAGCCTCTGTATCAGAGGCTGCTCATGGAGGACACAAAGACAAGATCATGCCTCACTTGACCAAGCTGTCCAGTCACTCAAACTGAACCTGGGCTCCTCACACCCCTACCTACCACCTTCTAGACACCATGACAAAAATAAGCAAGATAGATACCATGCTTACAAAATGCTTGCCCTCATTAAGCTTATCTTCTGGTAAAAGATAAAAGCAATAGACAAATAAATATATAATGCTGGGTAGTGATTAAAGTCATTTAGAAAAACAAACCAGGAAGAGAACAGAGAATGGTGGGATGGTGGCTATTCTGGAGCTGTCTCAGAAAAACTGATAATTAAATCCAGTTGTTAAACATAGACATCATTAAAAATGAAATTACATAAACTGAAAATTAAAAATCATATTAGAACAAAGGTAATGCATATTCAAAACTTATCACTTCTTTGTTTTATAACATATTGCTGCTATGTATGCTTTTGTGATTATTGACATTTATTACACCTGCAAGGTAGAAATACTATGTGACAATGGTGTATTACTGTGCATCTCTTCCCTATTCTACATTCAGTGACATTGATAAGTCTGGACTATACTTGTTTCATTGCAAGGACAGGAAGCCTATGGATACTAGTGTATGGCAAAAAAAAATTTTTTTTAAGTGTTCTATGAGAAGTAATTGTCTATAAAGAATTCATTATGATGAATAATGCATGCCATGATCATTTGTAAATTGCATGCTCAGCACCCTCTATATTGTAAAATTCATAATCAACATACACATGTATACATTTTCCCCTCAGAGATCCAGTTATAAACATTTACCAGCACATCACTGGGTAGGGGGCCTTTGTTTTAGGGTTGATATTAGGGGAAAGGTATAATGTTTGAGCTGATATTGACTGAAACCAGGGAACCTGTGCTTATTACTCTGTGACAAAATATGCTGTCCCAAATACTTTGTGTTCTCATTTTTATTCTCAGATGATGCTCTTGAGACAATTTTGTTAACGCTTCACCCATAAGGATGATTTGTCTCTCTCAACCTCTATTGATTTCTTTTAGGATTTTAAGAACTCCTATTAGGTCAAAACTCAAGGTCTTATCTTTCCCATTGAGGATACACTTGGTTCATTATTATTTAAATTCTGATAACACATTTTGTTTGTAATTACTTTGCTATAAATATGCTTAGTCATTCTAAGTTGTTCATGTGGCAAGTATGGTGTTTTTTTTAAAGAATTAATCTCTTAATTATCAATTTTATCTCTTTGGGGAATTTTAAAATATTAAAATGATTTTTGTCAGTCATAGCTACAAAGTCCTGTACAAGTCCAAGTGCAGGTATTATAATAAAAAAGGCATGGAATTTGTTGTCCTGTGCCATTTGTTGCCTTGATGACCATGAAGAAGTTCCAAAGCCTTTGCTTCCTAATCTGCACAATAGAAATTTAACTTGTCAAATCTATTGATTGTTAAGACAAATAGGGCAAATTCCCTGCTCTCAAGGATTAACAAACTAGCCTTAAAGCTATCATAATGTAGTGTATGAACTTGGGTAATAGCAATAACATGAATACAAAATAGTGTGAAAATCGAATGAGGTAATGTAAAGCAATATATTTTCTGAAAATTGAAAGTGCCTTAAAAGATACAGCTGTTCATACAGCTCCTTGGTGCTAGGTGCTTTCTGGCACCTGATAAACACCTACTGAAGGAATGAATTGAGTAGTGTGATAACTGGTTATTTGGTTGAAGATTACCACGTCTTTATGGATGGTACAGTTCTGCTGCTGTGGGGTTATATATAAGCTTTGTAATCAACACATGGCCACATTGATTTGAAATTAATATGTGGTTAAACAATTTAGTTTCATTACAATACAAGATGTTCAAGTATACAAAATATTCCTTTATTAGAACCAAATTATACTATTTTATTATTCTGTGACTGTTCTGTTTTTAATCTTAGGATCTGTGGTTGGTCTTCTCCAAAATCTCAGAGTGCCAGTAATTACCCAACCATGTCATGTTGTAGATGAAGTGCCATGCAGCAAAGTGATCATAGTTTGAGGATGATACAAGCAATTCTTACATTGGGTATGAGAAAATAATTTTGTATAATTGATATTTAAAAATAAAGGAATTATTTTCCATCTTTCAGAATAGATAAATTCATTATAAAAATTTAGAAAATACTGAAAAACAGAAATACAATCACCTGGTATTCTACCAACCAAAGGCTACTACTTTTAGCAGTTGGGCATCTATTCCTCCAATCTTTATGCATATTTTGATTAAGTTGTGATAATACTTGTATAATTTTGCCCTTTGCTGTTTTCATTTAATATCACAGAAGAATTTTCTAATATATTGCAAATTTTTTCAAATAGCCATATGACAGCATGTATTTCATCATGGATTTGAATGTGTCATATTACGTGGCTGGTCTCTGAACCATAGTTCCTAAAGGAATGGATATTGACTGTTTTTAAACCTGGAAAGATTGTATTTTTACTCCAATGACATTGCCCTTCCTTAGATCATTTTTGAAATGGTATTTTTGGAAACACCCTCAAAATCAGTTGGATAATTAATGACATCATCTGTATACATTTTTAAATAAAAATAAAATTTTACCTACTTTGTTTTTCAATTAGTTCGGTGACTCTTGGCTATCGCTATAACCATATTAACCCTGAAAAAAAGCATCTTCTGACTTTCTGAACATCAACAACATTCACAAGAATGTGCATGTGTGGGTTTTTTTGTCTTACTCTTATTTTAATTTTTATCTCCTGGTTTTCTAAGAAAGTCTTGCAGAAAATGAACTCAATCCCTAACTTACATAAAGTGAAATTTCAGTGATGTTGTCTTTTTCTGTTTTGTTTGTTTGTTTGTTTGTTTTTGATAGCAAATCCCAAAGAGACATTTGAATGCTCTGTGAAATGGCTACATATTAGATAAACTATATTTTCTTACAGAATGACTACTTGAGGATGGAAAGAAAACTAATTTGTCTAAGCCAATGAAATGGCACCTGCTCTGCATCTGTTATTTTGTGCTGTAGTCTCCCCTTCTCTCGGAAAGCCCTGAGAGTGGGTCATGCCCTAAGGGTTTACCAGCCTCTTTGGTGGCCCTGCCCTCTGGTGTGTCCTTGAGCCTTAAGGTTCCGGATTGGAGCACTGCTGCTACAGCGCCTCTTCACAAGAGGTCTCTGCCCTGATGTTAGAAATAGAGTGTCCTTCAGGGTTTTGGAGCAGAAGAGAATCAGTTCTCGGTAGGAAAACAAAACAGAAAGAAGCCACTGTACCAGGCCTTTCTTCCCAAGGAAACTTGTGCCATTTGGAGTGTCACTTACGTATCTGCACTTATTGTTAAGTACAAAATCCTGTGCTGGGCATCCAATTTCTGCCTCTGTGGGAGAGAACTCTGGGGTGATCTTGAGTAAGGTGAGTAGCAGTTTTCATGGACTAGCATTAAGAGCAGTGGCTTAGTAATCAGGGACCCTAAATCTCACAAACATTGTCTCCACTTTTAACTCAGACAAACCTCTTTTTAGCCTTAGTTTCTCCTTTTGTAAAATAGTGGGAATTGGGTATATAGAATTTTTTTATGCAGCCATTTCCAGCTTACCATTAAGCTCTATGGTTCCTCAGCTCTGCAAATATACTCAGGGACACAGAGCAGAATAGGATGATTTTGGCCTTGGTGATGTTTGATTTACAGAGCAGCAAAGACTCAGGAGTGCTTTAAAAGGCACAAGCATAAAAAATGTGTTCCAGTTGTATGAACATCATAAAGACTCTTCTAAAAGTCCTGCCATATTCTTGACTTGGCACCTCTGCAGTATCAACTGGAATATTAACTGTGTTGAAATATTCTTCTTTCCTATGATGGAGAGTTTGATAAAGTGGGAATTGCCACTACCCATCTCACCAAATCAGCATGGGAGGCTTCGTCTGGGATGAGGTGAGTGGTAATAGGAGGGGCTTGTGCTCTCTCGAGAGAGTTCTGGAAGGTCTTCTATGTGCTGCCATCATGCCCTCATAATGCTTCAAATGCTGACAGAGAATGAGGTTAGAATGAACTGGGAGGAGAGAGTGGAAAAGGGACATTTTAGTAATTTTTCAGAATAAATGAGAGGTCAGAAGTCTCAGAGTGTTTAAGAAGCACTTAATGAAAATAGTTTTGACAATTCTGGTCCCATCTCCAGTTGCCTGGAGATCTAAGGATGTAGGGAGTGTAGGAGCCATGGATGAGGCATGGCTTTCAATGTGGACAGTAGAGACCTTGACTGCATTACATAGTTTAACGAGATGCTGAGATGGGGCATAAAAGCAGGAAATAGCCTTCTAGAATACTGGTACAACAGGAATAATGATGGAAGGCAGTCCCTTATATTTTACTCCCGGCATAGACCTAATTCCCTCAAATAGCAGAGATTTTTGTTTCCTAGCGACTTTGAAAAGAAGGGGGATTGACTAGCTTCTGTCTAGGAGGTTTCTTGTGAGCTGTCAGAATAGCAGAGGGTCAGGTTAACTGCCCACTTCCATCCCTGGAGCAATGACAGACCATCACTGTGTAATTCCATCAGCAGTGGGGTGGATACAACTGCCCAGCAGCCTGTAATGGCTCCAGGCAGGGCATGGCTGCCTGCAGAGTTTGCATCAAGGACTGAAACCACATTTTTCAATTTGACTTTTAGGAAGGTGGTAATAGAAGGGGGTGGATGAAGGGACATTGAAGGATTAGAAGCTGCATTCTCTTTTCACCCTCTTCTATTAAACATTTCAAATAGGGCAGACTTCTCTTCCTGTCTGTGTACAACTTAGAGATTCAGTTTCTGCGTGCTCGTGATGAAAGCTGCAGGGTTTTTGCATTAATAAGCCCCTTTAAAAATGTCAGCCGAGAAGTGCTAAAGACCTTTTCACCAGCCACTTTTCAATCTTGTTATTTTAATACTTGCCTCTACCCTAGGCTTCACAGAAATGTAAAAGGTAATGAAGTGTTTCACATGCTGTTTTCTGTCTTTTTATTCTAATTTAAATCTATCATTTAGTGCATGCTATAAAAATGATATTTACTTGAATTGGAGCCCTATTCCATGGAACACAGAAATGCTTACCTGGACTTCTATTTCAGACATGTAGGTCTATTAAAAATGTCACTTTTAGACACGTATGTTATCATTGGACACAACCAGATGAGTGGGAAGAAAAATGTATTGAAAAATGTTTTGATATCAGGGTTAGCTGGAAATCTGTGGGGTTTGTGTAAAGTATCTATTGGGTTCTAATTGGAGATGCTATCACCTAGTAAAGTAGGGAGCAGCATTGGGCCCCAGGTTCCTGTCACATACCCCTCAGTTTCAGACTTGAAGCTATAATCTTTCTCTCCCTGGCTTTACATTTTTTAACTAAAACAGATGGGTGAAAAGGAATATTGATTTCCATGTTATGTTCTTGGTGAGTTGAGAAGTATTTTTTAGTGTTAAAAAGATATCTAAGTGATCATTCAAAAATTCATTAAGCCTATGCCACATGACTAACCATACTACGTGCAAAGGAAAGTTAGTCCCTGTGCTCAAGCAGATCTCAATGCAGTGAGACAGAGAGATGTGCACATAGATGGATAAGGCACTTGTACAACCTGGCAGAGGAAAGTGTGAAACTAAGAAATCTGAACTGTCAATTGCCAGAAGAGGGAACAATGGATTCTACCTAGACATACTGGGAAAAGAGGAGATGGAGTAGGCACTCATTTGAAAGACCAAAGAAGGGTAAGGCACTCCAAGTTAAGGAAAGTGTGAATGTGTGGAAATCATTAGAAGGAGCCCAGTACTGGCCAGGCACAGTGGTGCATGCCTGTAATCCCAGCAGCTTAGGAGGCTGAAGCAGGAATATCACAAGTTCAAGGCCAGCCTCAGCAATTTAGCAAGGCCCTAAGCAACTTAATGTGACCTGGTCTCAAAATAAAAAATAAAAAGTGATGGGGTTGTGACTCTGTGGTAAAGTACCCCTGGGTTCAATCCCCAGTTTCAAAAGAAAAAAAAAAAAGAAAAAAAGAAAAGTAAGAAGGAGAAGGAGAAGGAAGAAGGAAGAAGAGGAGGAGGAAGAGGAAGAAGAAGAAAGAAGCACAGCCTCTAGGGAGCTCCAAGTTGGAGCATAACATTCAGGGTTGGGGCCATGGGTGAATCAGGCATGTGAGACAGCAAAGGCTCCAGGTGCTGTGAAAATCATGTGGGATTACCTGCTTTCTATGTAAGTCAGTGTGGAGCCTAAACCAAGGAAGCAGTACTAGAATATGTATGTTTTCAAGGATCCCATTCTGCTGCCAGTGTAGATAGGTAAGGGAGGGCATGGAGGCATTCACACAACCAAGGTGAAAATGGTGGAGGACTGAATTAAAGTAATGATGGTGGAGACAGACAGGAGGTGCTGGATTCAGGAAGATTTCTGCAGTAGAATTACAGTATTTGGTGACTTTCTTAGGTAGATAATAGCTACTTTAATAAAAAAAAAAAAGTGAAATGGATGAAATTTGCTGTCAGTACTCTGAAATTCAGTTTCTATAGAACATTCAGTCTGCTTAGTCCCTTACCTCACAGTCAGGTGACTTTGGTGATTACTGTCCATAACTTGAAATATTACTTCTGAATAATGAGATTTTACTTCTGCTTCTATATCTAATTTCATCATATATTTGGTATTACTCATATATTTGTGTAAATTATTACATATGTTATTTATAATTTGTTTAGTTGTGAACACAAAGATTTGTCCACAAAAATATTCAAAGGAGGATTTTTATGTGATAGAATTATTAGGAAAAAAACCTAAGTATTTTAACAGTAAATAATTCGTTGAATCATCCAGAGATGATGTCTGAAATAACCACTTATAAATATGTAATAACACATTTAACTTAGAAAATTGTTGGAAATAATATTAAAATAAAAAAATTTTACAAATAGTATGCACAATTTTCTAAAGATATATATAGTTTGGCATACATATATTCAATGCCTGTAAATGCAGATTCAACCAACTGCAAAAACATTTGGTAAAATTTTTTGTCTGCACTGAAGAAATGCACACTTTTTTTCCTTGTCATTATTTCCTAACAATTCAGTGTAATAACTGTTTACACAGAATTCTTAGTGTATTCAGTATTATGAGTAATGGAGAGATGATTTAATATGTATTGGAGGATAAGAGTCTTGAGCATCTTCAGAGTTTTATACCTGAAGGGGTTCTAGAACCAATCCTCTTCAGATACCAAGGGATATATTCAAATATTGTATGTTATATTCAAATATGTTCCTAAGCAAAAAAAAAAAAAAAAAATTGAGCAAATATTTCCCCAAATACTGTCAGGGGTTATATTGTGTTTGGGAAGCAAAATTATGAGTGACTTTGTTTTCTTCATCATGTGATCTTATAGGTTTCAAAGTTGATATAATGAGGATATTAGGGTGTTAAATTGGAAGTTTCCATGGAAGCAACAAGAAATAATAAGCCTAATCATCCAAAGCGAGTTTCTGAACCAAGTTCAGAAATCTCAAAGGAAACTTCAAAAGCACAGATTTACAACTTTAAATCCCTCCTCCCCTTGGAGTATTCAAGCAGGTCTCTGAAGATCAGTGTGGTCAGGCTGGTAGAAGGGAGGTCCTTGGGGAGTTATCCTGTGAGCCCTGCTGTGCTGAGGAGGAGAGGGGAAAGGATGCCCCTCTTTCCTCTCTAGCCAAGAAGGAAGAGCTCAAGAGGTGGACTGGATGATGTTGACCTATATCTCCTATGGTTGAAGAACACCTGGACTCCTGTCTGACTCCAAACTGAAAAGCTAAGAGGCGGGTGGGGAGAGAGAGAGAGAGAGAGAGGAACAGACAGGTCCTGACCGACAGCTGTAGGATCAGCCTACACTCCCAAAGCATGTGGAGGCAAAAAGTAGATAATTATTTCCTGTGGTCCTCAGTGGGTCACCTTTGGAAGACAGCCAGCGTGGGCTTCTATAAGGCCCTCAAGAAAAAGCTGAAAAGACTATAGAGAAAAAGTGATCATATTTCTGGGATTCCTAGGGACTACAGGAGGAGTAAGTAATATGGTCAGGAACAATGTATGTATGAATTACCCACTTTATGGAAGCTACAAGTTAGAAATTCCCAGCAGTGGTAATGGTATGGCTGCTGAGGAAGCCTAATAGATTGCCATGAAAGAATATGTACCCTGCTCAGGTCAGAAATCATGAAGGAAGCTTACAGCAGTACCAGTCCAGTAGAGCATCATTTTGTCTGTCCTACCAAGCCCAGATTGCCCCTGGAGGGATCAGAAATCACAGTTTTTAATAAGGAGGAGAGACAAAAGCATAGGAAAGAAAAAAGGGGAGAGAGAGAGAGAGAGAGAGACAGAGAGAGAGAGAGAGAGAGAGAGAGAGAGAGAGATGCTTGACTTTCTCCAGCTTCCTGAAGGGGCAATGACATTATAGAATTAGACCTTTCTTCCTTTTTTTTTTTTTCTTTCTTTCTTTAAGCTGGGGATGGAACTCTGGGCTTAATCCATGGCAAGCATGTGTTCTACCACTGAATTGTTCCACTAGACCCTGACTAGACCTTGTTATTGCTTTTTCTGATACTGGAGATTGAATCCTGGATCTCAGGAGTGCTGGGCATTTCAAATCATTCTTTTGCACTTTATTTTGAGACAGTATCTCATTAAGTTGCTCAGGCTGTCCTGGAATTTGGCATCCTTCTGCCTCAGCCTCCAGAGTAGCTGAGATTTAGGCATGTGTCACTGAGCCTGGCTAATTAGACATTTCAAAAATATCATTAGAACTATGTTTGGGGGTTAGGGTGAACATAGGATTACTACCAAGTAGTGACTAGAAAACTCATAGAACTATTTGAGTTTTCATTCATCATCATGGAACATCATTTTCTACTTTATGTAAGAAAATATTTTAAGGAGACAGAGAAACAGAGTTTCTTTGTAATTATATCAACTAAGTTCATTTTGTGTCTGATTTCAAATACATCTTTTTTGCTAACTCTTAGATCAGTATTTCCTTTTAAAGTGTGTCCTACTGGTTGCCACTTTAGTGTCTTATTGTCAGCTCAATAGGGGTAAAAATAAATCATAGCCAGTGTCTTGAAGGGCTTTACTCAAAGCCACATAGTATTTTTTAAAGTACCTTTCTGTGCTGAGGGTCACTGATGGTGATTCCACTTATACACAGGATGACTTCCCCACTGTCTAGTTAAGGTGTCCCTTCCACCTTCCTTTAAACAACATGGTACAGAGCCAGGTATGGTGGCTTACAGCAACTTAGGAGACTGAGGCAGGTGATTTCAAGTTCCAGGGCAGCCTAGGCAACTTAGTAAGATCCTGTCTCAAAATTAAAAATAAAAATAAAAATAAACTGGCTGGGGATGTATCTCCATGTTAGTATGCTCCTAGGTGTAATTCCCAGGACCACAAAAAAAAAAAAAAGGCAGATTTTCCTCAGAAAATTAACTTGTAATTCTCCAGGATTTGACAAAATACACTACTTCACTTATTCACTTCTAGGAGCGTGGTGAACAGTGCGAATTAAGCATTCATTACTCATCTACAAAATGCCCAAATCCAAATAAATCCAATAATCACTATACGTCACAACCACTTTTGAAAAATTTGAGTAAGACCTTTCTTAAGGCAAAGGCAGAGGGATATTTGAAATAATTTGAAATTTTTAATTGAATCAGTTATACAGTGAAGATTACCTGAAGGTACAGAATGGATGTGAGCTACGTGTGTGTAAGTGTGCATGTGTGTGTATGCATGTGTGTGTGTAGAGGAGCATGTTCCATAACCTACACTGAATATTGAACTATGAGTTTAATTGGATCTATTACACTCACCTAAGCTTTGCCTCTGATACTACTAACTTTTGTGCTTAAAAAAAATGTTTAGCTGAAAGATGATTTTGGATTAGGAAAGGATAAGAAAACCAAAATAGAAAATAAAATGCCAAGAAGTCAAGACCTAATAAGTCTTTTTGTGGTGTTTACAACAGTACTACAGTAAGATTACCACTACTGACAGAATAGAACCAGCGAGACAGGATTCATTTCTCCAAAATAGATTCACATGTGGAAGCCTATTGATTAGACGTGTGGGCTTCGTGCCCTTTACTAGGTAGAGGCTGTGTCCCTGAATGCTCAGAGCAAGCTGTGACTTGTAAATGATTCTTTTACTGTGGGTCCTCTCACTCTAGGAGGTGCCCTTAACTTCACGATTTGCCAAAAGGTGATGTTTGGTTTGGATGTGAGATGTCCTTCCAAACCTTCTGTTAATGCAGAAATATTCAGAGGTAAAATGATTAGATTATGAGAATATAGCCAAATCAGTACATCCTAGTTCGAATGACTGGATGGTAACTGTAGGCAGGTGGGGCATAGTTAGAGGAGGTAGGTCACTGGGGCATGCCCTGGGAGGGTTGTTCTTTCTGAAGTCCCTTCCCCACCCTGCTGCTTCCCAACCCATCTCCAGGCCCAGAACAATGGAGTCAGTTGTCTGTGAACTGAGATCTCTGAAACCCAAATAAATTTTTGCTCCTCTAAGTTCTTCTTATGCATATTTTGGTCACAGCAACACAAAAGCTGACTAAAACAGATGACCAGTGATGAGAATTTTAATTTCAATGTTCAATGTTGGGTAAATGGTTAATGTTTGGATTTCTGAACCACTATTCCCAGGTCACTCAATAGGAGGCATGAAAACCATCACTCTTCTTCTAGTATGTGTATGTTGAGTGGGAAGAGGAGGCCATTTCCACAAATGTCACAGAGGAGAAAACAGACCTCAGTAACCTGCTTCTGTTGAACTTTCCCTCCAATGCACACATGAGGCAAGACCCAACATCTGTACTTGCTCTTTTAAGTAGTTCTAGCAAAGAGGAACTCTGCATAAGAAGAGGAAGGGATAGAAGAAAATAAGGGCAAAACTCAAGGATCAGAGGAAAGAGATATGTTGTTAGAATCCTTGATGTGAGACCTTTACGTGTGAGAGGAATGCTTTCTCCATGTTTCCAGACCACGCTACCATGAAAGGCACTGTGGGGCAGGCAGTGGCAAGATGCATCCAGAAGTTGCACTCCTTTTTTTTTCACTTTTTTAAAAATTAATTTATTATTTTTAAATTTTAGGTCATTGTATACAAATGGAGTACAACTATCATTTTTTATTTGATAAGTGTTGGTGGATTGGGTTGGGGTGGAGCTTCTGCATTTAGGGGCTGTGTTGGTCAGCTTTTTGTCACTGTGATCAAAATATCTGTCAAGAAAAACTTAGAGGAGGAAAGATTTATTTTAGCTCATGATTGAAGGGAATTGAATCCATAGTCAGCCAGCTCCATTGTTCAGGACCTGAGTTCAAGCACCTGAGTTCAACATCATGGTGGAAGGACATGGAGGAAGAAAGTTGCTTAGTTCTTGGCAGCTGGGAAGAGGGAGAAAATGAAGCCCTTGCAGGATAGGTCCCAAGTGACCTTCTTCCTCCAACGAGGTTCCCACCTCCTAGTGGTCCATTCAGCTATCAGCGGTTTAATCCATTTAATTCAATGACTAATACATGATGAGGTCAGAACCATCGTGATCCAATCATGGCCTTAAAGTCCCACCTCTGAACCTTGCTGCACTGGGGACCATAACAGGGTCCTAGGCTCTTTGTTTCTTTCCAGCCCTGGAGTCCTCTGTTGAATCATCTGTCTGTAGCTGCAAATAAGAGAAATAAGAGGGTGAGTTTGGTACATTTGGATTATTTGGATATATCACTTCTACTCATAATGCTAATCAACAGAACTTGGTCATGTGCAAAAAAGGTTGCACAGAGGGAAATCGGTTTGTGATATAGTGTATGTCACAGTTTACCCTTAAGGTCACTAAATATTAATTTTACTCACCTCCTATATACACAGAACCCAACTTTCCTCTCCCAACAAAAGGCAACTTTAAGTCTCACCCAGCTTCCGCATCCATTTCAAAGTCCAGGATCTATGAACAATGCAGCAGTTTGACCAGATTTGGATGTTAAGCCTCTGGTGACTTAAAAAGCGAAAAAAGAAATCAGTTTTCACCCTTCAGTCCCCAACCCATTTCCTGGTAGACACTGTCAGGCAACATGGACACAAAGAAGGTGACACAAAGTAGTCATGAGTCCGCTGACTTCTTAAATTCTCTGGGCCAAGTGATTCAAATGCCTGTGCCCTGGCAATGGAGAGGTTATATAGTCAGACATAGAGTGTGTGCTTTTGAGTACTCTCTGCTCTTCCTTCTCTGTGACCCTGCTCCACCCGCTGAGTTTCCAGGCACACATTCTACTTGGGAGTTTTACAGCTTTCAAAAACTGCTTCCCACTCATGCATGTTTGTGGGCCCAAGAACTGTTTTAAGTCTTAAACAAAAGCTCTTTAGAAAAAGTCTGTTAGAGAAGGCAATAGAGTTTCTTCAAAGACTCTGTAGTCTTATGATCTTTTTGCTTTGAATCAGTACTATGTATCAGTAATCACTCTCAGGTCCTTTTCTAGTTATAATTCCCAAGCCTGATTTCTTTTCTATTTCATCTCTATGCATCCCTTCTCTCAACTTTCTGGCAGCTAACTTGAGGCTCACTGAAACAATGGCTTGGCCACCCTACTCTGATCTTTGCTTTAAAGCCAAGTCACTGTATGTCGGCAAGAAGTCTGAGTGGAGCCTTGCAGTCCAGGACCTTTTCCAGTCTCATCTCTTAGTGTTTGGAGTCCAGAAGCAGTTGGCCATTCCAGACTTGTAAGACACTTGATTTTTGGACTTTCTCCACTCCTTTCTTTCTGTACATGAAAAACACTCATCTCTTGTCTGAGCTCCTATATTAAAAGCATTTAAAAGGAACCAACACACTTTCACTTGACCTCTTTCCTGCCACTTTCCTTAGGCTTCAGCCTCAGAGGCAAGTGTTCCTTTCATGTTATTTCAGATGATATTTATATGAAATCCTTGACCAGAGAATAGTGACACTTTCTAATCCTCAAGTTTGCTCTATTTATTCCCTCACTGTGTGCTGTCTGATCACTGAAACAACAGCACCCATCTTGGGCTCTCACTAAGTCAGCGTGCTACTTTCTGCTCTGATTTCTGTCTTAGAAACTAATAACATAAACTCTCAGTAGCTAACACATTAGAAATTTGTTTCCTGTTGATGGAAAGTATAATTAACAGGGGCAAGGCACACAGGCACTCAGGCATTTTTTTCCTTCTTGTGACTCGCCATCTCCTGGGATTCAAGACCATGGATGTATTTTCTCTATCAGGTCTTAGACTGCCTGTAAGTGAATCACCTCACCTATGTTCTATTGGCTGGGACTCATCAAAGGCTACATATAATTGCAAGGAAAGGAGAAATAGGTAGACTAGCAGTGTGGCCAGGAGTCACAGGTAATAAGTTTGTGAGAAGAGCCAGTCTCCCTTCACCACACCAACTCTGTCCTGAGGTGCTGTGAGGCCATCAGCTGTAGCATTCGAGTCAACAAAAGACTTAGTGCAGCATATAGTGCAAGGAATGTTCTCTTTTCATGATGGACTCAAGTCAGTTCCCTTGAGATAACAGGTTGATTTTCCCCCCCAGATTTTGCAGTGATTAAAATCCATGATTTTGGAAGGTCACTAAAAGCAATATATACTAGCATATTTTCAGCCTTCAATGATGAGTATTATTCTACAGAAAATAAGTTTGATTGCCTTGGATTTCTGGAGGAGGACTGAGTCTTTGATGGTAGTTCCTTCTAACGTTCCTTTTAACACTCTCCAAACATGCAGACCCCTCCCTGTTTTCTCCTTGTCAGAATGTTTTACATAAAATGCTTTGTCACCTCCATGTGTATATAGATACTTGTATATCAAGAGATGTAAGATTCTAAATAAAACATAATCAGGAAAAGGTATAGCCCATCATCTCTAGAAGACTTCCAGTTGACTATATAAGAATTGAGTTATGTATTTTGTTAACATATACATGCTGGAATCTACTTCCAAAGATTGAACTTGATTAAAAGAATACTAAAAATAGGGCTGGGGATATAGCTCAGTTGGTTGAGTGCTTGCCTCTCAAGCACAGGGCCGTGGGTTCAATCCCCACCACTGCAAAAACAGAACAAAACCCCAAATGACCTTGATAGGCCTGATTTGAGGATCACAGTCCAAAAAAACTATCTTGGTCTTGTCTATCCAAATTTAAAGTTGGTACTCTGGAAGTTACCATAATGCATGAGACTTTGAGGACTCTCATGCTGTCAAGGGAAAAGAGATATTTCCAAAGAAAGGTTGGAGGAGTTTCTGGAGAGAAGGGGAACTTGATGCAGCACCAGTAGGGTCCTTGGCTTACTTGAAGGGGAAGAATTCAGCACATGACAGTCAGAGGCATACACACAGGTTTGCTTAGGAAAGAAGGTGCACACCCAGGAAGAAAGGAGTCATCTTGAGAAGGGAGGTATGGTTTTGGTTTCCTGACTCTTCTTTTAAAGGAAACTTGGTGAGGGGTGGGAAAGGTATGTAGGAATGATCTTGGTCTGGTTATCTCAAGGAGGGTTCTGGTGGTCTGGTCAGTCTCAGGATCCTCAGGCAGATGTAGGCTTCATTATCTGATCTGTAGATTATGGCATAAAATCCCCTAAATTATAGGTTTCTCAAAATGTCATATCTCTCTTTACTTATTGAGGGTCTAAATAATATTGCATAGGTAGATTTACAGATTTCTCAGGAATCTGGGAGTAACTACCCTGAGAAAGAGACTAGCCTGAGGAATAACAGGCGTGGAAAATTATGAAGAGCTTTGAATTAAACTTTTGTTTCCTTTCTACCATTTCTTATTCCTCCTCTTCTACCTCAGTGCTATGAGAGCTTAGGGAAATGAGGGCTTTTTTCTTGGTGTTTCTCCCTGGAGGTGGGCAAGACAACCCTCTCCCAATTCATATCTGGTTGAATTATTGGTTGGTTCTTTATTATGTTACCTAAGCTTGTGAGTTCTCCAATAGCTAAATAATTAGAGCTGGCTTTTCTAGTTCTTAAAAAAAATACAGATTTGCTGTGGTGCTAGCCTGTTTTTGTAAGAATAAAGCAAACTTCTGAGGTTTGGGATTCTCTTTATGGGCGAGTGCAAAGTAGAGACGTGTTAGCAGCTAACACACTGGAGCCACGCTACAAACAAGGAGTTATTGCAGTGGCACAGTAAGGGGAAGAGAGAGAAATGGCTATGTTTGTAGGAAACCTGCTCCCTTCTCATCAGTGGTATGCAAGGGCTCACTGTGAGTCAATGGGAAGTAGATGCCTAGGCACCAGTGATCCATGAAAGATGGGGCAGAAATGGCAGATGACCATTCTCTGGGTCAATTCTAGGAGAGGAAAAGGTTGGTCTCTGGCCTTGCATAAAAGAGTGTCAGGGATGTCCTCCCATCTTTTGTTTCTTCAGCAACCATGCTTTGGGAGGTTTCTTATGTCAGTATACTCCTGCTTCTTCCTTTCTCTCAAACCATCTCTCCTGTTTGTAAAAATAGGAAGGACATTGAGTTCTGAGTCAAAAGACCTGAATTCTTACTCTGATGCTGTGTTTAGTTAGCTTTGTGACCTTAAGCAGCTCACTCAATGTCTCTGGGAATTTTCGCAGCTGTCAAACAAAGAGGAAGGAGTCAGGGAATTTCTGGGATGTCTTGCAACTGTTGGTGAGCTCCCCTATCTCCCAGAAGTCCTGACTGGGTCTGGAAAAGGACCACCCTGTGGGGAGCTGTTACTTGTGTGAAATATTTTAGGGTATGTTGAAAGATGATAGTTTGATGGAAGGAATCCTGAAATTGTCTGTGAACCTTTTGCAGAAGCAAAGGAGTGTCTTGACTTCTATAACCAAGAAGTTCAAGGGTTATGTAAACCATCAGAGGGTAATTGGAAAATTTCCTGATGACCTGTAGAATGATGTGCCTTTTAACCAGTGTTCCATGCAGGGAAGGGGGGAAGATAATCAGGGGCAATTCCTGTGTTGTGAGGTGTGAGATTACTTTCAGAGCTGCAGCCGCCACAATTGGACCCTTCACCCTCCTACCTCTCAGAAAGTGCTAAAACTCTAAGCTATCTTTTTTTCCACTGAGTAAGTAATGTTTCAAAGAAAACTGAAGCATGTCTCTTAGCCCTTGGGTTTCTGAGGTTGACTTAAAGGTAAAATGCTCCCAGAGCCCAGAGGCAGCAACGAGCATGGTACAGAATGAGTGAGCTGATAGAAACCTGAAGCGGCACCTGGCTAGGTGTGTGTTCACAACACCGAGCACATTCGAGGCTGCCTGGATCTCTTCTAAAAGGCCAAATTACTGTGCATCTTTTTAATATTGGAAACATATGTATTAATGTCCTTTTTAAGCTGTTGAATACAGACCAAGTTGATGAAGTTACTCAACCAACTGTTGTGGATGGCTGGGAATGTAGAGAGTCTGGGTTTGAGCCAGGTGCTCGGCAAGGTCTTCTGTGAGGCAAGATGCAGTGCTGTGGGCCAGCGAGGGTAGAGACAGGTAATTTAGAAACTGGTTGAATGAGACTAAAATGCTTAATTAATGGATCAGTGTTAATCTAGACTCTGCCACCGGGTTTTATCTTTGACCTGGTCTATTTATAATTTTTATTAATGACTTGGGTGAGAACACCAAATGGCAAATGAAAAATATGGGTCAAATCCAGTGAGATAAAATATCACAGAGGTAAATGCAAAGCCTGATCCTTGGCATTAGGATATTAACTGCGGAAGAACCGTGCAAAGGAGGCATCATTTAACAGCGGGGCAGAAAACATTTTTACATCCTGTTACAGTGAGTTGTAGCTCAGCTTGGATCAGTAGTGTGAGATGACCGTCAAGGAGGCTAATGAAGATCAGGACGGCACTAACACAGCCTCTACTCTGTACTGGACAGAGCACACTTGAGGAAGAGTGAGCCGTTTAGAGCTCCAGGTTGAGTTGCAGAAGCTGGTAAACTGGGAACACATGAGGACATGCTGAAAGACTCAAGGGGATTTGTGTCATTAGCAGAGGACCTGTGGGGGATAATTTTCTCATCAAAATCTGCACTGCTTACTCTAGAAGGGCAGTTTTAGACTTACTCTGGGTGGCTCCATAGTGAAAGACTAAAGCTTAATAAGGAAAACAAAAATATACAGTGTGGCAGTTTGTGGCTTATCATGAGGGAGAATTGCCTGATGCCTTGAAAATTAAATGCATTAGCTTAGGTGGGGCGAATTTCTCATCCTTGGTTGACCAAACAGAAATGGATGAATGCCCTATTAGTAAATAGTAGAAAGATATTTGATCATCATGTGGAGAGATGATGTCTAATGTCCAACCTGGGTTTTCAGCATTGAATGGATAGGACATAAGAGCTGCAGAAAATATTGGTAGTTTTGGACAAAGTCAGCCTTCACTTGGTTTCGGTTTGTTGGGTAATCCTTGCATGATATTATATTGGTCCATGAGCCGAAGCTGATAAAACCCTTCAAAAGTGGATTAAACTGGGTGCAGTGGCTCACACCTGTAATCCTAGTGACTCGGGAGGCTGAGACAGGAGGATATCAAGTTCAGAGCCAGCCTCAGTGATGGTGAGGCACTAAGCAACTCCATGAGACCCTGTCTCTAAATAAAATACAAAATAGGACTGGGGATGCTGCTCAGTGGTTGAGTGCACCTGAGTTCAATCCCTGGTATCCCCCCTGCCAAAAAAAAAGTGGATTAAGTGTTTTAGGAAACTATTGCTGGGATATAGGAAGAGTTCTAGAATGAGGATTAGGAAGCAGAAGTGTGAATTTTGGTGTCAGAATTAATCTTAAGGAGTTGCTAGGCAGGTTGCTGTGACTCAGTGTCTTTAGCTATAGAACAAGATTCAATTTTTATTATTCTTAGAGACTTTGAATTACATGTTGTGATTCTAACAGCCCCAGGGCAGAGAGATTGTAAATTAAGAAAAAAAGAAAAAAAAAAAAACCAACCACATTGTGTGGCTGTAGCATGTATTACCAAGGAGGAGGAGTTCCTTGTGGGCTCAAGTTCCTTTGTTGAATGGATCTCTGTATGAATACAAATAATCATTAGGGAGACAGCTGGCGGCTGCTGTGCAGCCCCGATAAAACACATCCCTGCACATCCCTGTCTTTTCTTCCTGGGAATTTTGCCAGAAGGGCTGAAAGTGTTTGGGAAAGCAAGTGGGGTCTGCTATCTGCTTCTATAAGGCCCCGTGGGATGTATTGATTCTCCAACATCTGTAACATCAGGGATAAACATGAGTCTAACAGACCGGGATAAATAGACGGTACAGGACTGTCTCTCCTGAGCTGTCTCTGTTGATAGGAGGCCAATAAGATTCAAGAGGCAAAGGCATTTACACTGTCAAGATGGAAAGTTTTGGGATTCCTGCCCTTTGACGTTGTTGGGAGGAGCAAATATCAAAGGAAAAAGATCCAGGAGGATAAAGTGTGCCCTTTTCTGTTCTTAGCCACTCCTAGGATTTCAAATATTACCTATAAGCAAATGACCATATCTATGTCCCGTGACTTACATTTCAGACCAAATTTCTCTTTGACATCTTCATCTGAATATTACACAGGAACCTCAAACCCAACATGTTCAAATATGAAAAACATGTCATTCCTCTGAAATTACACCTGCCTTTGCATTTTCTTTACCAGTGAATGGTAGCACAATCCACCCAGTCACCCCAGAAAGAATCTTTTATTCATTTGCTCATTGATCTGAAGAATATTTATTTTGCTGCATCCTCTGTACCAGGCAATGTTTACTTCTTACTGCAGCAGCTAAAAATGAAAATCCTGGTCCTTGGGATGGTGAATTTTAGTGGGGAGAGATTAACTGTAAGGGTGGTAAGAATAACAGTCTGACAAATAGGCAAATAAGAGAATTCCAAGTAATAATAAGACCTAGAAGAATAAGAAATAAAGCAGAAGTTAGGGGTGTGGGTCAATAGGCGGAAGCTACTATGTGGTCAGGGAACAGTCATTTGAGTAAATAATAATAGTCTGAAATGTTAAATGCAAAGACCCTGTAGATATATATGTGTGTGTGTGTTTGTGTAAACACAGTGTGTGTGTATATACACATTAATTACGTATATACATTTTATGCATGGACCATATACACATACATGTGTCTATATAAGTATACACACATATACACATAAAATACATAATTATATATACATGTATATATTTTATACATCTATACATATACATATATGTGTGTATACATGAAATTCTTGTCCAAAACTAGAACTCAAAGAACTATCTAAAGGGGTAAATAAAAATATTTTAAAATCCTTTTACAATATTGGGAAAAATATCTATATAAATGTGAAAAGATGAAGATAAACTAACAGTGATATTCAGAAGTGAAAATAGCAGCAACTTACAATGGTGGCCTGCCAGGTAAGGTAGTGTGCACCTTACAGTCTCAGCATCTTGGGAGTCTAAAGCATGAGGATTGCTGGGCGTGGTGGCGCACACCTGTAATCCAAGCGACTTGGGAGGCTGAGTCAGGAGGATCGCGAGTTCAAAGCCAGCCTCAGCAACTTAGCGAGGCCCTTAGCAACTCAGTGAGACCCTGTCTCTAAATAAAATATAAAATAGGGCTGGGGATGTGGCTCAGCGGCTGAGTGTCCCTGAGTTCAATCCCTGGTTCCAAAAACAAAACAAAACAAAACAAAACAAAACAAAACAAAACAAAAACAAAACAAAATAAAGCATGAGGATCAATTAAGCCCCAGGGTCAAAGCATCCCGTCTCAAAAAAAAAATAAAACAAAAAAACAAAACAACAAAAATCATGACCAATTCAAAATCACATCGGTGCTACACTTATTGATAAAGTGTCCTTTCTGAAAAATGCTACAAATCTGTCAGCATCTGCTCCTGAAGAGGAATAGTTTTGTG
>JAJEJO010000885.1:0-14558 GCA_020662805.1 Glaucomys volans | reverse complement strand
ATTTGTCATTTTATTATTGAGCTGTAAAAGCTATTTTTATATTTGAGATACAAATCCCTTATCAGGCACATAATTTGCTAGTGTTTTCTTTCATTCTGTGCCTTTATTTTTGTGATAGTGTCTTTGGAAACACAAACTTTTAAATTTTTATAAAGTCTAGTTTCTCTCCTATTGTTACATATGCTTTTGGTGTTGAATCTAATAATCTATTTACGTCACTAAGATTTACCATTATGGAGTTTGCAGCTTCCCTGGCAGAGAGCGACCATCTGCGGCTGCCTGAGTCCTCAGAGCTGAGGTCCTATCTTCCAAGCCACTGCATGGTGGCTCCTGGAGGGGTCTGGCCTGGAACGGCTGGAGTCACTGGCCCCAGCGGGGAGCTTAGGGCCTTTGGCGCCATTTTACAGTGTCCCCAGGAGGGAGCAACCACCTGCCACCGCCTGAGCCCCCTGGCGAGGAGTTCAGGCCTGCCTGGGCTCTCAAGCCCAGTGTCTCCATCACTGAGCACAGTTCTGGGCCCCCACCCCAATTTGGTCTAGTGCCCAGGTCCACACCGTTGCCCGGGGTCTAGCACCTTGCTGTATCTGATTGTCTATCAACACTAGGCTGCCTCTGCCCAGAAGCATTGATCCTTCCCAACCTGGAGGTAGTGGGACAGCACCTTTCTTGGGTCACTGCTTGATCAAGCACCTCTCAAACATCAGGAGAGTTACTGGAAATCTGCAGGGACACTTTAAGTCTTCACAGGGAAATTGTAATCCCTCTGATTCGCACTATTAGAGGGGATGATACACGAGTAACATGAGAAAACACGGGAAGAAAGTGTCCCAAACAAACCTAGATGATATATCAAGAGAACCCAAAGACAGCATGGTAGAAGGAATGACAGAAAGGGAGTTCAGAATGTTCATAATTAAAATGATCCGAGAAGAGAATGATGTGACGAGAGAGCAGATTCAGGCTATGAATAATCGGCTAATAGAGCAATTGCAGGAAGCAAAAAATCATTTCAATAAAGAGAAATTCTGAGAAAAATCAAACAGAAATCCTCGAAGGAAACAAGGAAATGAAGGAAACAATAAACCAATTTAAAAACTCAATAGAAAGCATAATTAACAGAATAGATCACTTGGAAGACAGAACCTCAGACAATGAAGACCAAATATTTAATCTTGAAAACAAAGTCGAACAAACAGAGAAGATGGTTAGGAATCATGAACGAAACCTCCAAGAAATATGGGACATCATGAAAAGACCAAATTTAAGAGTTATTGGGATTGAGGAAGGCACAAAGATACAAACCAAGGGATGAATAATCTGTTCAAGGAAATATTATCAGAAAATTTCCCAAATATGAGGAATGAGATGGAAAATCAATTACAAGAGGCTTACAGGACACCAAATGCACAGAATTACAACAGATCCACACCAAGGCACATTATAATGAAAATACCTAATATACAAAACAAAGATAGAATTTTAAAGGCTGCGAGAGAAAAGCAGCAGATTACCGACAGGGGGAAACCAATACGGATATCAGCAGATTTCTCAGCCCAGACCTTAAAAGCAAGAAGGGCCTGGAACAACATATTTCAAGCTCTGAAAGAAAACGGATGTCAACCAAGAATCTTATACCCAGCAAAACTTACCTTCAGATGTGATGACGAAATAAAATCCTTCCATGATAAACAAAAGCTTTAAGAATTCACAAAGAGAAAGCCTGCCCTACAGAACATTCTCAACAAAATATTCGAAGAGGGAAGAAATGAAAAACAACAATCTCGGTCATCATGGGGAGGAATTACCCTAAAGAAAGAGTCAATCAAAGGAGAAACAAAGCTAAAAACCCCAAAAAAGCTAAAATGACAGGAAATACAAGTCATATCTCAATAATAACCCTGAATGTAAATGGCCTAAACTCATCAATCAAAAGACATAGACTGGCAGATTGAATTAAAAAGAAAGACCCAACAATATGCTGCCTTCAAGAAACTCATCTCATAGAAAAATATGCCCATGACTAAAGGTGAAAGGTTGGGAAAAAACATACCATGCACATGGACTGAGTAAAAAAGCAGGAGTTTCCATCCTCATTTCAGATAAAGCAGACTTCAAGCCAAAGTTAGTCAGAAGGGATAAAGAAGGACATTTCATACTGCTTAAAGGAAGCATAAATCAACAGGACATAACAATCATAAATATTTATGCACCAAACAGTGGTGAATCCATGTACGTCAATCAGATCCTTCTCAACTTCAGGAGCCCAATAGACCAAAACACAATAATACTGGGGGACTTTAACACTCCTCTCTCACCGTTAGACAGATCTTCCAAACAAAATTGAACAAAGAAACCATAGGACTCAATGACACAATCGCTAATTTAGACTTAACAGACATATATAGAATATTACATCCATCAAAAAGTGAATACACTTTCTTCTCAGCAGCTCATGGCTCCTTCTCCAAAATAGACCATATGTTATACCACAAAGCTACTCTTAGCAAATACAAAAACATAGAGATACTACCTTGTATACTATCAGGTCATAATGGAATGAAATTAGATATCAATGATAAAGTTAAAAACAGAAACTACTCCAAGACCTGGAGATTAATTAATATGCTTTTGAATAATGCATGGATAACAGAAGACATTAGGGGGGAAATTAAAAGATTCTTAGAGGTCAACGAGAACAAAGATACAACATATGAAAATCTCTGGGACACTATGAAAGCAGTGCTAAGAGGAAAATTCATTGCATGGAGTGCATTTAATAAAAGAATGAAAAGTCAACAAATCAATGACCTTACATTACAGCTCAAAGCCCTAGAAAAAGAGGAACAGATCATCACCAAAAGTAGTAGAAGACAGGAAATAATCAAAATCAGAGCTGAAATCAATGAAATTGAAACAAAAGAAACAATTCAAAAAATTGACAAAACAAAAAGTTGGTTCTTTGAAAAAATAAACAAAATTGATAAACCCTTAGCCACGCTAACGAAGAGAAGGAGAGAGAAACTCCAAATTACTAAAATTTGTGATGGAAATGGAAATATTACAACAAACACAATTGAAATACAAACATTTACCATTATGTTTTCTCTTCAGGGTTTTATCATTTCAGTCCTTTCTTTAAGGTCTGTTGTGGTTTGAATCTGGAATATTTCCCAAAGGCTCTTGTGTTGAAGGCTTGGTTCCCAGTGCAGCAATGTTTAGAGATGGGCATTGTGGAAGTAACTGGATCATGAGGACTTTGATCTTACCCATGGATTAACCCATTGATAGGCTCCTAATTGAGTGGACCCTTGGGAAATGGTGGAAACTATAGGGAGGTGGGGCTCACTGGAGGAATTATGTCACTGGGAATGTGTCCTGCAAGGGTATATCTTCTCCCTGTCCCCTTTCTACATGTTCTCTCCTCTCTCTCTCTCTCTCTCTCTCTCTCTCTCTCTCTCTCTCTGCTTCCTACTGTGATGATGTGAGCAGCTCTGTTCTATCATGCCCTCTCTGCCATTATGCTCTGCCTCACCACAGGTCTAAAAGCAATGGACTAAAGCCTCTGAAATTGTGGTCCAAATAAACCTTCCCTCCTTTAAGTGCTTCTTTCAGGTATTTTTGTCACAGCAATGGAAAGCTGACTCATATAAGGTCTTTGATTCATTTTGATTTCATGTTGGTAAATTGTATGAAAAAGGAGTCCAACTTCATTCTTTCATATGTGGCCATACAATTCTTCCAATATCATTTAGTGAAAAGACAATTCCCTACTCATTGGATGGTCTTGGTATTGCACTGAAAGCACAGGTAAATTTGGAAGTCTCAATGTCTGGAATTAGGTAGTGGTGATGATTATACAACTTTGTGAATATACTAAAGATCCTTTTTACCTTTAGGTTTCATGGTATGTGAACTATATTCGATAAAATAATCTACCTATTTTATGTTTCATTGATTTTCCTGAGCATCCATCCTGATCTGATGTGCTAGTTCTTCCTTTAAATATTTAACTTTCAGGAAGTTTAGCTATGCTTGTAACCTTGCCATACAATTATTTGTGTGGCTTTCAAATGTTTAGAGAGAGTATATTTTGAGATACATATTATTTATAAAGATTGCTTATCCACAGGAGAACAGAACGGGCAGCCTTAGGGTAGAGAATTTGCTGTGGTCAACCAAGGATTCCAGCCTCACTCTCCAGAAGTTCTATCTTCTCAGTGTTCCAGCATCAATCAAACCATGCATATAGTTCCTGTACCCCAAAGAATAGGAATATGAGCCCAGAATGCCATTATATTCATGTAGAATGGGATCAGTTGTCTAGTGGACTGGTCAGACCCATGCACTATAACACTGTGGATATATACCAAGTAAAATAGCAAAAGACAAAAATTTGCTTGGTGAAAACAAATTTGCTTCATTGAAGCAATGCTGTGATTCAAAGCCTTGGTACAAAAGATATTCTAGTCAAATGTGGCTTCCCAGCAGGGCTCAGCCAAACAGCAGAACTCAGTAGAGTCTGTCTCTGTAGCTCTCTTTTATCCAGGAATTGCTTTGTGTTTGCCTATCTTGCTTCAAGTCCTGGAAACATTTTATTTTTATGCTGTCTTTTTATAGACTTCTGATCAGACTTATAATCATTCCTTATGTGCTGATTTTGTAGTTTTAATCCTAGAAAGTAGTCTTTCAATACTCCCAACTGAAGCGTAGTATTTTTCTCGTGAGACTATAAATTCTCTAAGACAAAGATTGAATAACTGATCTTTGTATCTCTTCTAGCACCTAGCTAGACTTCCATGTTATGGTAAAATGAACTGAATCTTGACATAATTTATTATCTTCAAATATATTTATTGGTAATTTTATTTGCCTTCATGTTATTGTGTATGACAGCAGCAGAAATTTAAAAGTCTGTCAATGTGACTGATGTCAATTTCCTAAGTTATATAGCTACTCTACCTCTATATTGAGAAGACTCGTTCTGAGGAGTGCACACATTATTTTATGTGAGGTCATTCAAATAGTGATGACTCAAGAATAGATGTTACAAGTGAACTACCTTCTATTTAAGTGCTTCTCAAACTTAGGCATGGATAAGAGTCACTGACAGGACTTGATAAAACATAGTTAGGTCTCACACATGCAGCAGGTCTAGGCTGGGTACTCAGAGTTTATGGTTCTAACTGCCTTATTCTCAGGGGATGGGGATGTTCTTGGATGTAGACTTCACTTAGGGAACCACTGATCTCCTTCATCCTTCCTCATTATCAGAGTTTGATTGGAGCTCCAAAGTGTGGTCCGTGGGCCCTCAAGACGGGCAGAACCTGACAACTTACTAGAAGTCCAAGGTGTTCAGGCCCCACCCAGGACCTGCATTGTAACAAAATCTCTCAGGTGCTTTGTGGTAGTCTTTAGATTTAGAGAAGCACTGAATTAGAGCATGAAAGAGGTCATTTGCAGAACAGGTCAGAAAGGTGTAAAGTAAAAGATGATCTAACTAAAATAACAGGTACCTGCTAGACTATGCAACTTTGGGCTAAACTGAGAAAGTTGAGAAAATAAGGTGACTAAATCAGTCAAGGTTCTGGGCAGGACACAGAAAAAAATATGCAAAGAAGAAATCAGAGATTTTAATGAAGAAATTATTTGCAAAGGCATTGGCAAGAACAAGATGATCTGTAATGGATGGTGACACATTTAGGTATTAATAACTGCAATGAGCTGTTGCCATTCTTAGGCCTAAAAGGATAAGGGGAGGAGCTGTAGGGAAGAGGAGAGTGGAAAATACCCAGACCCCTTGTTCTTCTCATTCTTCAGTGTCCTTATGTGACTTCTACTTGCAAAACCACCTAGAAAGTCAAAAGAAGGAAGCCTAACTGATAGTTTCTGTTTGTCATCCTTGTTGGGATGCAGAGGAGCTTGTAGAAAGGGAGAGAGTTTCCCCTTTGAAAAGTCATTTATTATTCATGCACTGGCTAGAATATGTTAGGCTTAAAGTTATACCCTCATGCTTTCTCTCCAAATAAAAGTATATGGGGAAAATGTCAATAACACTGACGTAGCAAATCTAAGTATTTCTTTTCTATTCACAACCTTGAAACACTGTAATGACTGCTGTCAAAGGAGAAAGCACATAAGGCAGTAATAATAAATTAGATAATGAGTTGTGGGTGAGTTGAGCACTCTTGCTGACCAAATTTATCTGCAGTTTATACGGTAGATAGGGAATGGAAAGGGGACTAAGCAGTGGATCATTTCAGTGACCACAGGAACTATGCAAAGGCAGGGGGAGCTTTGTTGGGAGGGGAATTATGACAGATGTTCAAACCAGAACTCATGGAGGAACAAGAGTATGGGGCACTTACTCTCTAGAATTATTAGAAATGTCTTAGGTGGATTCTTTTGAAGGCTGACACTCTGTTTCTTACTTCAGTCAGAACTCCCCAGATTTTAATGAGGGCATATGAATTGCCTAGGGGATCTTCTGAAAATGCAAATTCTCCTTCAGTAAGTCCTTGTGGGTTCTGTGATTTTGCAGGAAGCTCGTAGGTGTGCTACTGACCTTAGGGACACACGTTGATTAGCAAGGTCCTAAGGTACAGAAAATCGAGAGCAATCCTGATTTCACTGAAATTGGAATTTTTTGTCTTTGGTCTTTAGAAAATAGTGAAAATTTGGGCAGATCCGTGGAAGAGGAGAGAATGATTCATGGAGAAAATAAAACATGAATTCTGTTGTAGCTTATAATGCTTTCCTGCACTAGGACAAAGGTAGAGAATTTGTTCTTTTTCTTTTCAACTTCCCCTATCTTAGCCCCTAACATACTCCAGTGACATAGTTATTACCTGACCTGGTTCTGAGTTATCTCCCTAATCCCAACCTTGAATTTACCCTATCAACAATCTTTTCAATCTTCAAATAAACCCAATTTCATTCTATTATAGACATTGAAGCAGTTCTATTCATTTGTGTCCCATACTTCCTTGGTGGAATTGTCTTCTCATATACAGCATCTAATACAAGGTGGATAAAGAGGTCAGTTTGATTCCACTATCTTTGATGACAAGGCATATTTTATCAGAGGACATAAAAACAGTCTATGAAATGGCATGGCCCAACATTCTCAAGGAAATAAAATCCTTGGGAGTCACTTATCTATAATATAGAAAGTAAAATCTATGCCTAAAAGGTAAGTCAAAATCCTATACATCAAAGAAGTTGCAGATCCACTGGCAGTGAAGCCATTAACCTCATGGGACACCTACCTCATAATTTGCATTATGGTAGATATTGTAAAGATATAGAAAATACATGGTCCCTGGAATTAGAAAGTGACAACTCAGAAGAAGGAAAAAATCAACACAAGAAACAATGGCAAATGACAATCAGTCTGGAGGGACTTTTCTTTCTCAATTTGGCCTCACACCATATACCACCTACAAAATGGATAGTCCAGCACTGAATTACAATTTCAGAAATGATCGATTCACCATTCAAATCTATCCTACGCACTCTCGGCTACTGATCTTTTAATTATTCTGTTCTTTTGCTATTTGACTTGGTTGTAAGTTACCTCCCCAGTCACAATCTTGACTTAATCTTGTAACCCATTTGGGTTTTCCACCCACTTACCCTACCTCAGGCTACCCTGATGAAAGCCCACCTATGGATACTGGCCTATTGTTGAGTAAGGGCTCTCATAGGGTAGGTCCAGGGGCCATGGGTGCATTAAAGAGAAATCATATTTAAGTTGTACTATAAGGAAAGAATTAGAGTTTATCAAGTTGGGGGAAACCTTTATGGAAGTGGTAAGTATGCTTTTCAAGCAGTTATACCAATAAGGAATATGGTAAAAAAGCATGTTGCAATATTAGATACATTCCAGGGAATTTGGGAATAAGGTTCAACAGCCATTTGAAAAGGGCTGATGTGTGTCCTCCTTCAGTGTAAAGGTACCACTGCTCTTCCATGTGTTTTAAGGCCATTTCTACACTTCAATTTGCTGTGTAGCCCATGCAGGATGGACCCTTGATATTATTTGTACCAAATTCTTTCTAGAAACATATGTGACTCTTACTTCATGCCCTGAGGTTTATCAAGAATGAGAAAGTCCTGATTATTTCCAAGCCTTGGGCATTCAACTAGATGAATCAGTCTAAGCAATATAGTGAAACCTGCCTCAAAACAAAACATTAAAAGAACTGGGGATGTGGCTCAGTGTTCAATCTCTGGTACAAAAATAAAAAGTTAGCTTAAACAGCTTGGTAAATATTTTACTAAAATCACTCTGATTACAAAACCTTATGCACCTTTTGACCTTTCTTTTTTTTTTTTTTCCTTAAAACATCACTAAGACCACCACCATTCCTAAAGAAAGTCATTGATAACCTAGAAAGATTCAAATTTAGAATGACATACCACTAAAATGTCATGTTGCCCAATTCTGGGTAAATAAACCCAGATTATTTGGTTCATATGGAAAACAAAGGCCAGAGAGAAAGCCTTGCAATGACATGTGAGAAGGTGACCCAAGTGCCGGTGCTCTGCATACATCAAAATGATGGAGGAGAACTCCCAGGTTGATCCCATACATAGTTCTTCAGAAGTCACATCTGTTCTTTTTCACCAAGTTGTGACCATACTCCAGCTTGGTCAGCTGTCTCAAGATTTTAAGACCTTTTTGTCCTTTCCCAGTATAAATAGCAAGGCAAGGCCTTTGACTTCATGTTGGAACACTATCAAAACTCAACAGGTGTTGGCCTCTGCTGACCTCTGAGGCCTTTCTCTCTTAGGGAGGGGACTGTCTGCTCTTCCCAAAGGGATAGCCCACAACCTGACACCATAGAATGACAGCTGGCCTCCTCATGCAACATGTGCCAGCAAGGAGGAAGACTCAGGAGCAATAGCCAAGAATGCATGGCACCAGCAGCTCCCCATCATGAGCATACATTTAGGGTAAGAAGGAGGGGAAATGAAAGCTGGAACATGGGTAAATACAATGTAAATCAAAGTTATTCAAAATGACGTTGTGTGGCCTTTGCCTTTTTTGGTTGTGAGGTGTTGGCCCTCAAACTAGAGTTGCCAGAGGTTATGCAGATAAAATTAGAGGCTACTCATTATAATAACCACTTTTTTGTATGTCTCATGCAATATTTGGGACATACTCATATCAAAGCTATCTGAAATACAAATACAACTAGATGTTTTGTTTTTCTGATAATATGCTTCCAAATCCAACAGTTTGTTTTGCTTTCTGATTCCTGATAATTTTCCTCTTGAGACAAATAGTGATGCTTTTGTGCCAAACAAAACTTTATTTCAAGCTTTTGAAATAAATGGAAATCTCAAACACGGGATCTCAATTGCATAACTCAGTTTGACCCTCTGTAGTGCTTTTCATTTCCTCTTGCTCACTCCAATTTTAAGTTTAAGAGCTTTCCTTTGTTTTAGACTATCTTATAATTAACTGGTTTGTCACAAGAACTGTGACAAGTTTATTAAATGCTATTTAATTTGATGAGTGTCTGTCCCAGGCTAAGCCAGACATAATCTGGAAGGAGAAAAGGGCTAATGAGGTGGTCTGTCAAGAATGTCTTGCTTATTCTGCTTTTGATGGAGTATAATTACACAAAGAAGTATAAAAAAATATCCAGTGGCTTGCTGTTCAGCAGAGTTATATAAATACTCACCCAGTGCTTACCACATACCATCTTCTGGACTAATCACTGAAGATGTAGAAATGGATATATCACTGCCCCAAAGTGCTGACTGTGAGAGGAGACATGGAAGGGAGGAAAAATTAACACTACCTGGCAGCATCAAGAAAGGCTTCACCAAAAAAGTGATGGAGACAGAAACTTTTTCTTTTGGAGAAAGTGTACCAGGGACCAGAAGTTTGGGGGATGTGTAAAAGGAAATCTATTACCACAGGATTTTCCTAGAATTTCTGGCTATCTCATATGCATTTGGGGAATTGTTTTCAAATTTTTGAAACCTAACATAAAATATATGGAACAAGGAATCCATACATGGCATTGGAGGTCTGTGAACTTTCTGCAATTATATGGAAAACTTTTGGGGTTTGGATAATGTATAGTTTTATAGGGAAAAGAGGTTTATAGTTATTTTTTAATTTAACATGCTCTTTAAATTAAAAACAATTTAAAGTTAAAAACTTCTGTGAGAGAAATCAGAGAAAACGTTCATCCAAAATTACATTACTCTTTATAATCAATAAATATATATTGAGTGTCAGCTTCCTATAGAGCAGTTAATACAAGTGATAGTGAACAAAATAAAAGAAGTACGAGAGCCGGGCATGGTGGCACT
This sequence comes from Glaucomys volans, assembly GCA_020662805.1. Taxonomy (NCBI): domain Eukaryota; kingdom Metazoa; phylum Chordata; class Mammalia; order Rodentia; family Sciuridae; genus Glaucomys; species Glaucomys volans. The sequence goes on along the minus strand of JAJEJO010000885.1, from coordinate 4,229 downwards.
TGCTTATAATCCCAGGATCTTGAGTTCAAAGCCAGCTTCAACAACCGTGAGTCACTAAGCAACTCAGTGAGACCCTGTCTCTAAATAAAATACAAAATAGGACTGGGGATATGGCTTAGTGGTTGAGGGCCCCTGAGTTCAATCCCTGGTACGAAAAACACAAGAAGTACTAGGCTCATGTTAAAATATCAAACTTTGGAGAGAAAAAATGGGAACATGTGATTGAAATATTTATTTATTTTAGAATCATGGTTCTGAAGGGATGCAGAGATTTTTCTATTGCATTAAATTTTGATTTTCCCAAACTGATTCTTTCAGTGAGAATCTACTTACATCCACAGATTCCTCAGAAGATTTTAACAACTGTTTCAAATTTTCCTGTACTTGTAATGTTCATATTATAAATGTTGATTCATGAAAGCAATAGTTAATAAAATTCAGGGAAGAACCTCCAGAGATAGTTAAATTTACCCTTTCTTCTTCTTTTGGGTCTTTTAAATTTTTTCCATAATCTGCTTCCTAAAGGAGAATATTTTAGTAATTGTTTTGTTGTTGCAATGACCCAATGAGGCATAGTTGTTTAAATTTCCATTTATACAAAAATATTTTAAAAGTAAACAAAGTTAAGTTACTTACCTAAAGCAAGAAAACGAGAAAATAAAAGACATTCTGAATGTTGGCTGACACATGAGGGTAAAAGCAAATGGGCATGCCATGAAAGGAAGGGGTCCAGGTGGAACAGAGGTCTTGAGAAGAACTGTGTAAGAGCTCACGATCCCATTTTACCTGCTCTCTAGCTTTTCCCATCTTCTAACACTCTCACCATTAGTATCATTATGATACACTTGTTGGGAATTTGCTGTTTTTTCAGCATTTTTTATTTTGTATAAAAATGTTACTGATTGCAATATCATAATTCAGCATAATATAATTTTGCAAATAACTCAATAATGAACCATATTATCATAGCGGTTCCTGGGTTTCAGATATTTGACAAGATAATCATTTTATGGAACCAAATGAATCAAGGAGAGAATGATTTTATTCTGGTTCAAAAGCATAGTTTAGATTAAAATAAAATTAGCAAATAAAGATAAAGCCAAGCATTTATTTCAATAGATTTTAACTTTTGTTAACTATTCAGGTCCAGGGGTAGATCACTGTGGTGGAGACTGTACACTCACCAAATTTCCATGTGCTTTATATTTCCCAGTCTCCTTACAGTTAAATTGGAGGCCATCTGTCTAGTCCTGGCAAATGTCATGTGTTGCTTCTAAATAAAGGAATTTAAGAACCACACACCATGCTTTTCATCTCCTATTCGGTAACCGTGGAGGCCAAGACTTCCAAAAGATAAAGCTACGAGATAGAAGGACCATCCACACTGGGCTTTCCAAGAGCGAGAAGCAAACATTTAGTGTGTTCAGTCACTGAGACTGAAGGAGTTAGCCTACCGCAGCGACCCTTAAAGCACAATGACAGAAGTATTAGCATCCCCTGAAAATTTGTTAGAAATGCAGAATCTCTTTTTCTACCTCAGAAATACCAAAATCTACATTTAAACCTATCCTGGATGATTGATAATGTATATTAATTTCAGAACTTCTGTAATAAACTATATGGTACTTGAAATCCTAGCAATGTGGAGTCCTAGAACTATTCAGAGAATTTCAATCCTGGTTGGTATGAAAGTCAATACAGTTAGATTTCAAAATCACCAATATCTTAGACCTACTGGATAAGAATCTTTGGATATAAGTCTAGAAATCTATTCAAACTTCCCAGAGCTGGAGGTAGTGGTGCATGCCTGTAATACCTGCAGTTAGGAAGGCTGAGGAGGGGGAATCTCAAATTCAAAGCCAGCCTTAGCAACTTAGCAAGGCCCTAAACAACTTACAGAGACCTGTCTCTAAATAAAATATAAAAAAGGGCTGGGGATGTGACTCAGTGGTTAAGTACCCCTGGGATCAATCCCCAGTCACAAAAACAAAAAGAGAGGAAAAAAAAAACGAACCACTTCCCAGAGATTCTGATAATCAGGTAAGTTCAAAACCATCAGTTCTTGGGCTGGGGATATAACTCAGTTGGTACAGTGCTTGCCTGTCAAGAGCAAGGCCCTGGGTTCAATCCCCAGCACCACAAAAACAAACAAACAAACAAACAAACAAAAAAACACCAAACTGTCAGTTCTCATTGGGATTACAGAAATACACACCATTACCTTAGATTTTGCTATTTTAGAATAGTTATAAATTACGCAAATCTTTGAAGTTTAGTGAACAGGTATTCTATGAAGAATCCCTAGTACTTTAAAAAGAGTTAATAATTTTTGTCACTTATCTGATCTCAGAGTGCAGAGAGACTCTTCAGTTTTCTTAACCTCAGAAACTGGTGGAACAGGGTAGCTCAGCAGGGAAAATATGCAGAATGTGCTGCTTGGATTTGCACTGCCTTTCCCAACTAGCTAGTCTGATTCAACACTTTCCAGGCAAAATGTGCCTCTGAGTTTAAAAAGACTCGATAGCTGCCTTTATTTAGTAGTTCCTTATCAGAACGAAGCAGCTTCATTTCCCTTTGTTGACAAACATCAAAATACTGGCCCCTTACTTCTATATTTCCATTTTTATTCCTTGAGTGTCAAAACCACACGAAGAAAGAAGCTTTGCAATCCAGGAAGCTCACTACCAAAGAACAGGAGAAAGTCTGGCTGCTTTATGAAATAGAGTTAGAATGCCTTTTTAAAGGTTCTCACTGGGATGTTTTTTATTTTGCATATAATCTGCTAAACATTCCTCTCTGTCCCCCTTAAACTTGATCAGCAGCTTTCAGATTCTTTTGGACCTCCCTCCTCTTGGTTCCCAGCCTTTTGTCTGTGAGTCTATATACTCTAAGCATATAACACACAGGGGCATCTTTAAACATGGGTTTACATAGTTGTTTTTTCATAACAGCATTGAATTTAAATAACAAAAAATCTGATTTTTTAAAAAATATGGCAACTCAAAGACAATAGCCAAGATGGCTCACACAGATGAGCAAGCATTTTTCTCATACCATGTTGACTCCAAGCTGAGATGCATAAGTTACTGAAGAAATGTTGTTTACTATGAGGACTTAGGAACAGGAAATATGAATGAAGAGAAGAAGGGACTAGAAGTCACCAGGGGCTGGGAAAGTTTGGAACTCAAGGAAGAAGAAAGAGGTACTAGAGTGAGAGGTAGGAGGTGGCAGGGAACAGATGATGGAAAGGAAGGAATGAGGAAAAGATGTTGAAAGGAAGGCTATGCTATTGTTTTTCATGGTTTAAGCAGCAAATCCTTCACAAGAAAAATAAAACAAAACACAGCTCCAAATCCTCATGATTTGATTTTCAGTACCCATCAGAGTAGATAGACAAAAAGTAAATTGGATTGAAGATAAATATAAATGTAGTTTCATAAAAACAACTGGTCAATAAGTGGTATCTGCATGGGATGGTAGTATTGCTAACAGATTCATATGTAAATACCTTCAATAATCGTTTATAGTAGGGTGCGGAGGCTCATGCCTGTAATCCCAGTGATTCAGGAGACTGACACAGGAGGATCTCAAGTCGGAGGCCACCCTTAGCAATTTAGTGAGAACCTGTCTCAAAAACAAAAAATTAAAAGGACTTTGATGTGGTTCAGTAGTAAAGCGTCCCTAGTACCAACAAATCAACAACAACAACAACAACAAAAACCCCAAAAGCAAAAATCATGTATTCCTCTTACACAGGATAATCAGACAACTAGTTGAATATGTAAACTATTTAATGAAGACTGGGTCACGAAGTAATGTTTAATTTCTTAAATGTCTCCACAAAGCATAAATCTCTGTTAAGAGCCAGTCTCTCTCCCTCCTTTCTTACACACATATACACACACACAGACACACACACATACACAGCCCACTTTTGGGGTTTATCACCATTTCAGCTCAGAATTTGCTCTGACCCAGGGTCATCCTAACCTAAGGCTGTCTCTGAGATCTCTTTCCTTCCTTCTTTAAATTCCCTCCTTGTGTTCTTTCCTGCCCTCCAGTCCTTACTTTCCCTTCACATCATCTGGTCCTCCCTGGAGGCAACATTTCATGTCTTTGAATGTAGTTTAAAAGGCTTATCCAGAGCTGCCACCTAGTGCTTCTACTTAAGGTCTTAGTCTTAAGAGCCTGATAGTTCTGCAAGAGAAAATTTATCCTCCCTCCATGAG
>JAJEJO010000884.1:1209593-1294046 GCA_020662805.1 Glaucomys volans | reverse complement strand
CTTTATTTCTCTTGTGTGGTCACATAGCCTCCTGTTAGAAGCTGTTCCTATTTCTCCTCCTCTCCTATTTTTGATTGCTCTGCAGGTATAGGTCACCAAGCTCACCAGAACTGTGTTTAAGAGTGGAAACTTGCATAAGAGTGCTCACCTGTGGATGTGCATGGGCTCCCTAAGTCTGCACTGAATGTCTGGGACCCATCTTCCATACATTTCAGAATATGTATGATGTGAAGTGAGGATGAGTAATTCAGTACTAGTATGATGTGTCTGTATTACACATGAAGGACAATAATGAGAGAAAGCAGATGGAATAGCACTGAATTTCTGTTGGCACACTTACCTTCCAGCCCTTAGGAAGCTACCTGGCTCTACCTTCAAATCTACACTAAATCTAAGCTGCGTCTCTGGGCTACAATTTAATGCCACCATCGGTTCTGGCTGGACAACTGCATGGCCTGTCTGGTCTCCCTGCTCCCATTCTTGCCTCACTATACGCTTTTCCTGTGATGGCCAGAGTGATCTTCCTAAAACAAGAATCAGGCTACATTGCTTTTCTGCTTAAATTTCCCAGTGCTTTGCAGTGCCATCAGAACAAAATTTCTAGTTTCTTTTTATGACCAACCATCCCCTACACAATAAGACCCTGCAACCTGCCTCCCTGTCTCACTGAGACCACACTCCCTGTTAACCACTGTGCCCCAGCACTCCAGCCTTCCTCCTCTTCTCCAATCTAGCAGTTTGTTTTCCTTGGCTGTTCCCTGTCTCTGACATGCTCCACCTACAGATGTCCACATGGCTCTCTTCTTCTGGTCATTCAGATCTCTGTGCAAGTAATGACTTTTCCCAACTGCTCCACTTAATGCATGCTCCCCTGCTCCAGCACAGATGTATCTCAGGGACAACTTACTTTTTTTGATAAGACTATACACTTTGATCAGAAATGTATACCCTCCTCCTCCACTGTACCTCATCATGTAATCTCCATAAGAGCAGGGAGGTTACATGATTTTGCCCTCTTCTTTACTCCTTCCATCTAGTCCTGGAACACAGTAGGTCCTTAATTAATAACTATTCAATGAAAGAACGTGTATGGTGTGTGATGTTCATTTTCTGGATTCCCCCATACCCCTCGCCCCATAGCAAAGCTGAGGAGAGGCAGGTAAAACATTATTATCTTTTATATAAATGAGGAACTTAGGCTCAGAAAGTCTCTATGGTTTGTCGAAAAACCACAGAGCTAGCAAATAATAAGCCTGAACTGGACAGCAGATCCTTGACCTAAAAGCCAGTGCTTGCTACAGGGGGTCCCAAATCCTTGTCTGCAGACTGGCTGCCTCTGAATCCCTGGGGTACTTGTTAAAAACATAACCTGTCCTATACCAACACAAGAGTTGCCTCACTGTGTTGTAAAAACAACTGTGCCAATGGGGAAATGAGGTTAGGGACCAGAGTTTTAGACTCACAATTACCAAGTTATTTTTCCTATAGGAATTTTAATAATAAAGGTGGTTTTTATAGCTGCAAGTGTATAGCTATAAAATTCAAATGTCCCTGAATTAAATCCAGCCCTTAATTAATTGTGTTGCACTTTTGCTGAAAAGTAATGGCCTTCTTTCCTGTCAGTGGAGGTGTCATTGTTAGCACAGCCCACTTATATGTTCCTATGCCCTTCACGAGCCATTGTTAAGACAAAAGCATGAGATTACTCAGGTATTTACAATCAACACAAATTTATAATGGAAACAATACTTCCAATCAATTCTCTCACATCTTTTAGAAAAATATTTATATGTATTTTTCAGTTTCAATCTAGATCTAGAAATCTGCAGTTTCTGCTTGGAACAGACTCCTGGGTGATGCTGATACACGGCCAGGTGTACGGTTCTGTAAGGCTCTATCTCAATTTTGTTTAACAGGTTCTTTTGCTTCCTGGCAAGGGATTTCTTTTGTGACATCACTAGTTCTCTATTAGAATTCTTCTTCAGGTTGGAGCTCTTAATCTAATGTTCAACTGAAAAAATGAATATCAACTTCGGCCCATTTGAGGCCACATGATCACCTGGCAATTGAGGAATGGCTGTGAGGGCTGCCATGGATGCCAGCACCTGTGTGTGTGATTATGATCATGTGGATATGAACAAGAACTAGTTTAACTATAGAATTGAACTAAGCAGAAAAAAGTGAAGAGGTTGAAAAGGAGTGAAATGATAAACGGTATGTCTGTGTGCAGAGAATGCTAAAAAATGATCATGGTACACTGTACCAAAAAGTCTTTCAGAGTAGACAAAACAGAAAAAGTGCCACAGGAGCAAAGACACAGTAGCAGAGCCCTCCGAAGCAAGGGTGCTCCTCACAGGTCAGTGCCACCGACATGCTGCAAGCAGCCATTCAGTGTTAGCAAGTTGGCATTGGGCTAAGGATTAAATTTGTGATAATTTATGGAATATTGATAGAGTCGACAGATTATTCCTTCATTTAATCTGTAAAATTACTTATTTTATAGTTGGATGAGAGCTATCCACAGAAGGAGAACAGGCCAAGTTTTACATCTGCATCAATTTAAGAAAAATGTAAAAAATGGAAATAAAGGCAAACATTTCAATTTGCCAGGCCTACTCTGAGGAATCAACTCCTTTAAGAGAGTTAGACACAGAAACAGAAGTATTGGGAGAATCCTCCTTGCTCAGTTCCTGCAGACCACAGCATGCCCCTTGGCTTTTGGACTGAGGTTCTTGACAGAAGTAAAAAAGGGGAAATGGGGCCTCATGGATGTGCAAGGGTAACCTCTGCACAAAGGGCAAACCTAAGGTGTGTGTCAGCATCCACAGATGTGAAGACCACCCAGGAAGAACGGCTAACACATGATCCCATTAAAACAGAGGAGTCTGCAAAGCAGAATGCCCTGCTCCTAAGGATCAGGCACTCTGGGGACAGGCAGGGACGCATGGGCAGCCTGGGAGTTAAGGCTCAGAAACATATTCCTCTGCATGGACTAGACTCTAGCTCAGGCCACTTTCCCTTACGTGCAATTCCGGTTCAAATTAAATCCACTGGGAAAAAAAAGATGAACACGTGTGCTTGAAAATCTGCTTGGCCCCATATAAAGGTGACTGAGAGAGGAGCCAGAGGAGATGGAAAGTTTGTATTTTAAGTGAAGCCAATAGCAGAGAGAATTGTAAGTAACATTTTTTTCCCCCTTCAGGGCTGAGTCACAGGCCTTCACTAGTAGAACCTATTTGCAGTGCCACTCTGCCTTCCATGTTCAAACTTATGACAAAGACTGAGTTGCTATGAACCAAAGCCTTTTCCTCTTCTTCCTGGGTACACAGATCATTTCCCAGTCTCTCTGCAGTTAGACAGCAGCACAGGACTGAGTTCTAGCAGATGCAATAGGAACAGAAGTAGAGAGTGCCACTTTCTGGCCCAAACTACAAAACTCTCTAGTGCAAATATCTGGTTTAGATTTTTGTGTGAATAAGAAGTAAACAGTATCAGCTATCATATATTTATAGGCTTTTTTGTTACAGCTGTTGGCAAGTGCCAATTAATATTTGTTGACTCACTGAATGAATCAAATGTGTCTTCTTTCAATTCATTTAAAATTGTGTGTCACAAATGTTATTTGAAAGTGATTTCCCCCTATCCTTTGCCATCAAAAGTGAATTACACTTCAAAGACTTCAGACTCTGTTCATCACGAGGCAGCTTGGGCTAGGAAGTGTGCACGTGTGTTCATTCTTAAGAAAAGACACTTGTTGCAGATGACTGGGAAAATATGCAATGACAGAAACAAGGGAGGTTTGAAGACTGAGAGCTCGAGAAAGGCCAGATCAATGGCAAGTCAGTTGGAGATTGGAAACCAAATCTAGTAATGGGTAAAATCTTTCTAGAGTACTCTTTGGATATGGATTTTGGTTATGTGCATCAGGAATGAGTAGAAAAAAATGCAAAATGAACTAGTGGTGCCTGCAGTAGACATAGGCATAAGAAGTGACGGCTTACACTTCAGGAGTCTGTACTCCATCATTGTACAGCTAAGTGACCTTAGGCAAGACATTTAATCTCACTGCACCTTGGTTTTCTATCTGTGGTTGCTGAGAAGAATAAGTAAATACATGCTAGGTCAACATAAAGCTATTGGAACAGTGCCTTGGAACAGCACAAAGTTTCAATAAATCTTGCCATCAGCAGCATTATCTCTATAACACAATAAGAAAACAGTATGAAGAGCAGAGCTGGGAACTTTTGGTAAAATAAGAAAACACACAGAAAGGAAAAGGTTAAGGGAAAGAAAGGAAGAAGACAGGTGAGAGAGGAAAAGTCTGTTAGTGACTTGCTTCTATTTTGAAGAACTCTAAAGGTTTCAGTATAATTCAAAGATATGATTTAAACATGATGGATCTTCCCTAAATTGCATCAGTACCTGAACAATGTCAAAAGCTTGGAAGTCACATGTAGCTGGCCAGGTTGGAGATGTCAAAGAATCCCTATTTCCACAGAAGCTATGTACTGACAGATGCTAGGCTGCCTCTCTGGTGACCCATGTGAGACCATTTGGGAAGACAGCTGTGATATCCATGGCAGACCCAAGTCTCAATTCAAGAGGTGAAGAAGGTAGTGGGGCCTTCTAATTAAAATATTTGAGTATACAGCAGAATTTAGGTACAGAGCAACAAAGTGTTATAAATTTCACATATTTTGAATACCTAAAATTAAGCAGATTATGTTTACTCCAGATTTAACCAATGAATAATTACCAACTTGTAATGAGTATGTCAAAGTCCTGTCTTAAGAAATGCCAGCCTCAGCTTCCACTGTAGCCCTCACAGGTCTTTTGCAAGAACCACTGGAGTTAAATCTTCAAAAACTCCCTGAAACGAGAATTCTCAGTTGAAGAATTTAAGACTCATGAATTAAGGTGGAGGGACCAAGATCAGTCCTTAACAACATCTTATACACCTGACATTCACAATAATGGATACTACTTATTAATGTCCAGTTACCATGCCTGACTGGCCAGAAACTTTTCAGGATCTTGCTACTTAGTAATTTCAACAAGTGTTGCTTTGTCATGGATAATAGTCTGGAATAATAGTCTGATTCTCCTTCCAAATGCTTTTCACATTGAGTAGCTCAGGACTTAACTCCTTGTTGTCCTGCTACCTTTCTTGAAAAATCGCTTTCACTTCCATTTTCTGTTCCCTGAGTTAGCAATTTGAGTTTTCAGTCAACTCTATTAACTTGGGTTCTCAGAGAACTCTTCTTCTCATCTGTTCTTTTTCCAAGACTTTGCTGCAGAAGCTGTATTTTTCCTTTGTTATTTAGGCTTCTGTTTCCCAAATGATAAATGAAGCCAATTTTCAATGTTATAATTTCAGGTAAGGAGAGTTTATGGTTTGTACTGGTGGATGGCATGGTTGTCCTTTGTAAGCAAGAGATTCATAGAACTCTTCGGTCTAAAAGAGACTCAAAAGTGCATCTATTTAAATCTTCTCTATTTACAATCAGGAAACAGGTTTATAGTTCTGAATCTGTTCCTAAATTTGGTAAGAGGCAAATACATTCCCTAGAATCTTATTCTATTAGTATAGTAAGTTTCCTTTTTTAGCAATAGTAAAAAATAAATGTTTTTCTCCCATCCAAACCATTGCATGGTTTCATTTGGTGCAATCTAATTGAATAAATTGGGATAATACTTCAGTAATACTTAAACAATCTCTGGGAAATAAAGTGATACATAAGCAGAGATATAGAAAATAGAAAATCTAGAGGGTGCTGGTAGGCTCCAGGCTTTGTTCATAGCACAGACAATATGGTTTATACCAAACATTTTTTAAAAAGTTGAATTGGTTGGGTTCAGTTAAAAATAGGAAGATTTTTTTAAAAATGCTGTTTTAAAAATATTTTTGGTTTTGGCTTCTCTGGAAAAACTGAAAGAAGGTCTAGTAACATTGATTTGTTATTTTTCTCTTTGGCAGCAGTGAGATGAAAATGAACCGTGTCCTTTTGACAGGGTATGACAGATAGAACATGACCTTGCGAAGATGTCCATGTTCTTCTTAATTCTGGAACCTGTGAAATGCTGAAAGGAAATTAAAGTTATGGATGAAATTAAGGTTGCTAATCAGTTGAACTAAAAATAGATTATCTCTCAGCTATCTAGAGGGCTCAGTCTTATCACTTGAGCTCTTTTACTCAGAAGAGGGAGAAAAAGAATGTGTCAGAAGAGGGAACATGAGAAGGACTCAATTCACCATGGCTGACTTTAAAGATGGAGGAAAGAGACTAAGAGCCAAAGAATTCAGTGGCTTCCAGAAGCTGGGAATGGCACTCAGTTTATAGCCAGCAAGAAAACAGAGACCACTAACGTAGGTTTCAGAGAACCAAATTTTGTCAACAACTTGAATGAGTAAGGGAAGGATTCTCCAGTATAGCCTTCAGAAAGGAATGTAACCAGTCAACATCTTGATTTCAGCCAGTACCAGTTTCCTGATATATAGAAAAGTAAGATAATATATTTGTATTGTATTAAGCCTAAGTATGTGGTAATTCATTATAGGATCAATAGAAAACTAATACACAGACCGTATGCACTGTCTACATCACTGAAGTTATTGCAACAATAAAGAAGATATATAAATGACTATGTGAAAAGATGTGTCAGATCACTAGCCGTTATGGAAATGTAAGTTAGAAATCACCATGACATTCACTTCACAATCATGAGGATGGTGATAACAAAAGTGCTAGATAATAAATGTTGGTGAGGAGGTAGAGATACTGGGACCCTCACACATTGCTGATGGAAATGTAAAAGGTTGTGTCCACTTTGGAAGAGTTGGCACTTTCTTAAAAAGTTAAACATGAATGTACCATACAACTGAGTAATTCTACTCTTAGGTACATATACCAAAAAGAAATGAAGCATATGTCCTCACAAGAACTTGTACATGAATCTTTATAGCAGCATTATTCATAATAGCCAAAAAGTAGAAATAACTCAAGTATCTCTCACTCAATGAAGAGATGAATAAAAGATGGTGCATCCATAAAATGGACCACTATTCTACCCTAAAAAGGAATACTATTCCACAAGAAGGACAAGCTACAACATGGATTATTGAAAACATTAAGTGAAATAAGTCAGTAGCAAAGGAGATTTATAGAGATGCTGGTATATTAGTGTTTGCCTAGGGCTGGGGGAGATGAGGGGGTACTGGGGAGTCACAGTTAAGTGGTGTAGCATTTGTTTTGGGGATGATAACAATGCATTCTAAAATTGAGTGTGGTAATGAATAGATGTGCAACCCTGAATATACTAAAAGTCATTGAATTGTGTCCTCTGAGTGGGGGAGTTGTAAGGTATATAAATTATACTCAACGAAGCTATCAAAAAATATTAGATTGTAGTGAAGCTTACAAAGTCACATTAATTAGCTAAATAAATCTTTGAAATGCACACTCACAATGGGCGGATTTTATGATATGCAAATTATATCCCAAGACAGATGAAAAAACATTTTTAACCTGATTTTAATATTTTGTTGGTCATTCAGGGTCAACATTGTGACTACTAATTATCTTGCACAAAAAATGAGGAGTTGTTAGAATTTCTTTGAAATTCTGTTTAGTTGGTATGTCTTCAGTATAAATACTCCAGGGCCCTTAGGACCTAAAGAAGTGAGTAGGGCTAAGCCTTTTCCTGAACATTCCCAGGCCACAGGACTTTTATATATGTAAGAATACCTGAGATGATCTATCTCTCTCTCTCTTTCTCCATTTATATATATAGAAAATATATAAAAAAATATAAAAAATCATATATACATTTATTTTGTTGGTGCCAGTGTGTCAGGTTACTCAGGTTTCTGCCATTACCTCTTGTAATCATTCAGTTGAAGTAGATGATCCCCCAGTAGCACAATGCAGCAAGTGTTTGTGTCATGACTTCTTTTGTGTGTTCTTGTGGAGTTCTAGACCAGGGCCCCATGCTTGGGTACAGTCACATGATATTGCAGCCTTCTCTAGAAACCACTAACCAGGGCACACAACCCACTACCTGCCTGACCACCCAGCCTCTCTGAACCCCCTTGGACAGATGTAGGAGCTTCTTTTCTGGGATTGAGAAGGGTTTGCTTGGGCCATTATACTCTCTCATGTCCTCCAGTCTACTGGGGAGCGAGTAAGTGTGATTGTCCTGCTGTACTCTCATCTATTTTAGGCAAGTTCTCTAAATGCTTGAAGTCATTGGTGGACATTCCACACTTCTGTACTTGGAGAAGACTTAGGGCCTTTGGCTATTCAATATAATATCAGGTAATAAGGTCCCCTGGATGGTAGCTTCATTCAATCAATGATGATTACCACATGGCTCCAAGTGACATCAGGAATGTAGTCAAACTTCTGTTTCCCTTTTATCTAATGCACTGGAATAATTTTCTTTTGTCAGCCTTTGCCACTGGTGCTGAGGCCCTTTCTGAAACTAGTCCTCTATAAAGAAAGCTCACCTCTGTTTAATAGAACTACTGGATGAAAAGTTCAGAAATGCCAATTTGAAATGACTTATATTAAGAAAAGCTTAGACAATGGTTTGCCTTTTATTGCAGTTACTAAGTCATGATGGAGAGTGGCAGATAGGAAGAATTTCAAAAAACAGCTTTTATTTATGTTCCCAGTGAGGTCTCTGATCTCTTTGTTAATTGCTCTAAGTGTCAACTATTCATCTCTCTCTCTCTCTCACACACACACACACACACACACACACACAGAAGAAGAAGAAGAAGAAAGGAAAGAAAAACATGCCAGGAAAGAAGAAATCTTCTCTCTCCCCATTCCCGTTAAAAACTCAGATGAGCTCATCTGTGTTCTCTCCTTTCAATGAAAGATACACTCAGCCCTCATCTTCTTCTCATTTTCCATTGATGATGTCAGGCAGGCCTTACAGTATCTCTTTTGTGATCTTATAAAATCAGTTACGACCGAAAGCATTTCCCTTTTGGCTATGACTTCATCAGTAGTCTACACCTGGAGAGGCCCTCGTCTGCATTGGTAAGTGGAGCTAACCTCTGATCCAGGCTGAAGCAATTTACCAGGAAACTACTGCTTTCCTTCAAAACACTGCCTGTGCCATTCAGATTTGGAAGGTTTCTGAGCAACATGGCTGAGTGCTAAATATGACTGGCTAAGATGGCACTCCAATCTCTGTACACGTCAGAAACTCCTCTTTACCTGGCCAGATTTATGTCTGGACACAATAACCCATACTCAGAATGTTAGGTCTGTGACATATTGGTGATATTTTTATAATTCCTGCCCTGCAATCCTCCCCTCTACTCTCAGCTACACTCTCAGCAGTGAAACAGGCATTCACCTAAGTAAACTCAGGAGAGAGGCATCGTGTGCCACAGGGGCTACATGGCTGGGCATTTCCTGGACTGTACCAAGGAGGTAGATAGAAAAACACTGGCCATCTCCTGCACAGTGTCTTGTTTCTGAGAGTTAGAAAAGGAAATCAACACATAGTGGATGAATTTGGAGAGAAGTAAAAGGTACTAAAGACAATATTTTGCAGGCCCAAGTGATGCCCAGCAAGGAAGGTTTGATGGGATTACTGTGTCTGAAACTAAATAGTATTTTTGTGTTTAATGTTAAATTGTGTAGAGAGTAGGTGCTGAAAGTAAAATGAATCTGAGAGACAGAATCTACAGCACACTGCAGCCAGGGCCGGATGGGCAAACCCAAAGGGACAGGTCTTGCTGTGGGCCAGTGAGAGTTCAGGAGGCCTCTCTCCCTGTGGTCCTTGTGATATATTCCTCATCACAAATCAACTCCCTTACTCTGAATCCAAGTGCTCCAAGAACTTTCCAGAAGGCTAAGTCAACTTTCCCAGTTGCCACTGGGACATGGAGAGAAAACTGCTCTGAAGCACTTGGGTCTCTCCTACTGTGCAAATAAGCTGACCTTGGCTTTATGCATTATCCTAATAATAATACCTAATGAATATGGAGTGCTTACTACACGTCAGGCACAAGTCTAAGCATTTTATATGAATGAGTACATTCAGTCCCGTAAGAACCCTCTGATTCTGGTATATTTAACAGATGAAGAAACTAAGTCAGGAAGTTTAAAGAGGTTGCTCAGGATTATGAAGCTTAGGAAGTGACAAAGCCATGATTCAAACCTGCATCCCGAGGCTCCAGATCCTACAGGCTTAACTGCCATGCTATGCCTGCTCTTGTGAATCATTATTAACAAATACCCCTGAATCTGGTCAGGTGCACTGGCAAGCTCAAAGTCCATACTTTCCTTATGAAATCATGGGGACACCTGATTATGTTGAGCCTCAAAAATACTTTTTTCTCTTTGGTCTGTATTTATACTAAAGTCAAGGCAAAAGTTCAGTGATTTCTTTAAAAGTATAGCAGAATTGAAATTTCCGTGAGGATTTGATTGTAAGCAAACTAAGTCTATTTGGAATTTATCAGTGTTAAGATTTAAACTGCAAAATACATGGAAGCAGATTTAAACTTATGTTTCTCACGTCTTAGAACTGCTTTCAACATGTGTTTCATTCTAGAAGAGCTCCAGAAAGAACAGGAAGCTACATTTATTGAGAATGATGTGACTGGCTAGCACTCTTTAGCAGCTATGATCTTCTTTAACCTTGCAGCAACCCTATAAAATTGTATTTTCATTTTTACAGTAAGATCAGAGACACAAAGAGGTTATACACTTGGTTCAAGGTCACAAAGCTAATAAGCAGTCTAACTGGTAATCAGATTGAGAAATGCTTGACATTCACCTGTCCATTCCGAAGTTTAGGTTCTATCTTATATACTGCTGAGCAGAATCCTGATGCATACCTTTAAAGTAAACTGTAGTGATTTTTCAATGTTAGGTAGTCACGTGTCCATTGATCGTTTTTACTAGTCTGTAGGCATCACAGAACACAAAACTCAGGTTTTATGTATTTCTGTGTGTCCCACAATAATTTGGCAGGGGGTATGCTCAGAACAGTAACTGATGAGTCACCTTCCACTGTGAGTGTAAACATCATGCAGGTGTGGAAGATAATCCCAGATAAAGACACAAACCTGATCTTAAGGCTGCCCACTCATTTTGAGCTTTCCTCTGGGGGGCTGCTGGACAGATTTGCCAGCAGACCTGAACAAACCCCAGCAGCTCAAGTACAGGGACGTAGCTCCCTAAGGTCTGGGTGTGGTGTTTGTGATCATACTTCATCAACTGGCCCCTCTCCTCCCCTTCCCCGGTGCCTCTTTGGCCGCTCTGTTTCTCTTTGCTGGCTTTGAACCTGTTGGCAGCTTCAATAGCTCTTCTTCAAAGAGCTGAAGACAAGTCTGATGTTACAATTGCCTTGCTTAATTCCAGACAGGTTCCCATTAATAGTATTAAATTCGGGTGAACAAAGGGTATTTAGTCTATGACAGAGCTGAACCGTATCTGGATAAATATAAACAAGAGAGTTGATTCTGCAAGGCCACTATTTGCCAGCAATTGGAAGGATGTCAGCAGTGCCCTTGCTAAGGCAGGTTGGAGAGTGGAGGGTGGATGGCAGAAGAAGTTTAACAAAATTAGTGCTGAGCATCTGGACTCTGTATAAAGAGGAGAATAAAGATTGCAACTGGAATACATTAGAAGGAAAGCAAATGTTTTATCCACAGAAAAACAGGCATTAATAATATCAGTCTTTAATCCACCCCAGAGCCCCTTAGCTTGCCTTCTTCATCGTTGACTTTCATCTTCTCTGCAAAGCCGCCTGCTAAAGGTCCCTTCCCAGATCAGCTTTAGGTCATGGGGCAGAAATACTGTTGCTAAACAGATATGCAAGGGAGTAGGATGTGTGATTGGAGTACAGTGTGACAACATAATCCCAGCACGGACAGATGAGGTCAGTGTAGGGTGATGTTGGCTCTTTTAGCATCTACTGAATCATGATGGGAGCAGCAATTGAAAAGAATAAATACGAACACATGCGACACACCGCCACAAGGACTATGTGGCCCAGATCTAAGAGAAAGGATCCTACTTTGATAGGAACAGTGCGTCAGTGGAGAGAACAATGGGCTAGCATTAGGAGACCTCAGCTCTCTTCCTGTCCCCAGCACTAACTGGGCAGCTGTGTGACCTCAGTTTGGCTGGCTTCTGAGAAATGAGGGCATTGGTCCAGCTGGTATTTAAAGTCTCTTTCAGTTTCAAAGGCATGGATTTGTCCCATGTAGAGAGATTTTTATGAAAGTACGTTACTACAAGAACACAGACTTGGGATCACCGTGCTGAGCTGCAGTGTTGTTTAGTTCCTGCGTAGAATGTTTTGTTTAGACTCTACAGATAAAGACCAAGTGTTGGCAGGTGCATTAGGGCCAAAGGTTGAAGAAAAGCAGAATCAGAGACAAGTTCTCTGGAACAACATTCCTGCTCCAAGCCATGACCACAGAATTCCAGTAACCTGTAGGTCAAAGTCTTTTTTGCAATAAGCAGAACAAGGAGAAATGACAGGATCCCTAAATAGCATTTAATGATCATGGTTCACAATTAGTGTTCCCTGACACGCTAGGTACTCACTGTTGCTCATGTTTTTCTTTCTGTCCAGAATATTTTCCTCATTTCTGCTTATCAAGATTCTACCCACTCCCAATGGGAAGAACTGTCTCTGCATGCTCTTCAGTTAGGTTATCAGTTACAGCACCCACTTCATTCCACCTCACATTTAGGTTCTGTTATGATTATGGAATAGAAACTCGCTGAGGGCAGGGTCTGGGTCACATTTATTTATCTATGTGTCCCTGGGCCTGTGTGACATATTGTAGGCACTCACTCAACAAGTCTTCTGAACAGAACTGATGGGGGATTTTCAGGTTACCTGCTAATGTGACAGCAATGGAGACAGAGTCGTATCCTAGGGCATTTGTGGCATTGCAAGTATAGAAACCCACATCAGCTTCCACTGGTGCCAAGATCTGTAAGGAATCATCTGGCTGTAGAAGAATCCTGGAGCAACAGAAAAGAAATGTCAAGTCAGAGGACTCCTTTTTGGTATTCAACATTGGAAGGACAGGAAGGAACCTCGAGGTATTTTTATAACTCTGTTGAAACTACTCAATGACTAGTTGGGACATTGAGGGAACTAGGTTCTCTTGCTACTTCAATTGGTGTGATTTTGATTGCAATCTCAGGAGGTTTTTGATTGCTTTTGCAGCTTATTACTTATCTAAATGCTATTAGTTGAAGCAGATGACATGTGCGCCGAATACATTTGACATCAGGGATGAGAGAGTATGGTAGGAAAAGATGGTGCAGAGAGATTTATGGAAGGCTTACTAAGGAAAATGCAAAGTTATGAAGGAGGAATGAACTTGATTCAGGGGTAGAAAGAAGGCAGGTGTTCAAAATACGGAAAGAGGCATCCATTATGGTTTGGGGTGGGCTCTTGACAAGAGGATCTGATGCACATGTTTGAAAGAATTTGTATAACCACCTCTCAATTCTCAATATATGTATATATGTGTGTATATGTGTATATATATATATATATATATACATATGTGTGTATATATATAGACACACATATATATGTGTGTGTATATATGTGTGTGTGTGTGTGTATATACACACACATGTGCCCCTGTACACACACACACACACACACACACACAAATATTTACTAGTCTGTAAATATTATGGGACACAAAACTCAGGTCTTATTTACTGCTTTCATTTCCCATAATACTACACAGGGCCTTCTGTAACAAAGGTGTCCAGCATAATGAAGACAAAACTTGCCCTTTTGTGTCATGAAGAAATAATTCCAGAACCTTTACAGCCTAGACCAGATATTATTTTTTACCCAAAAAGAATGACAAGAATCAAATCATAAGTACCTAAAAGAAACTTCAAAACCTACCCCAGGGCTGAGGATATAGCTCAGTTGGTAGAGTGCTTGCCTTGCATGAACAAGGCCCTGGATTCAATCCCCAGCACCACCACCAAAACCAAACCAAAACAAAAAAACACTCCAATCTCAGTCTACTGATTTTTCTTTTCTAGATTTTTCTACCCCTCATTTCTAGGAACTATCTACTTCATCATGGCAATTAAGGAGATTAACGATGGCTCAAAGCTGATGTCTTGGTGACTTGGTGAGACTGACAATAACTGGAATGCATACAAGAAGGTGGGAACCTAGGAGGGTTGGTGAGGACAGGGTTGGAGATCCAGTGCCTGGGCCAGGCAGGGCATTATGTTGACAGAGCATTCACAGCACAGAGATGGTTTTGTGGAGATTTCTGGGCTCTTTGAGTCAATCATTTCCATCTTAGTGATTCTTTCCATTTCCCTAGTTTCAAAAAGCTCAAAGAACTGGTTACCCAATACCATGTTAACATCCATCCCTAGGAGGCTAGGATGCAAGCAGGGAACAGGGGTTGTTTTTCAAGAAAGAAAGAAAAACAGTCAAATCAGGGGAACTCATAAGACTGGGTGGTGAATTTAAGATTACTAGTCAGATCTCCTGCCCCAGCAACATTCTCCCACTAGACAATTCTTTCCTTTCTTTTCTATTTATCTTGCTGGGTCTCTTGAGACTCTCTGGCATTTGCAATTCAGCAGCACCTCTGGTCACCTCTCAATCATCCTGAGTGGGTAGCCAGTCTGGCACTGACTCAGGCCTTCTCTGCTTTTGGCCTTGGGCCTACTGCCAGAGGAAAGGCAGGCAGCAGGGGAAGCAAGGCTTATATTCCATCAATCTAGTTATGTACGGCAGTGATGGGAGAGATGGGAAAGGAAATAGAACACCTCAGCTACAGGGAAGCTTTTGGAGGATCGTGCTTGATTCAATACCATTCTAAACCATCAGTATTACATCAGTATTACAGTATTACAGTTGAGCTTCCGTGGCATTGAGTAAGGGTTGGAACTGAGTGAGCAATGAAAGGAAAGCTGTGCAAGATCCTGATGGAACTCACGCACACATTCGCTCGCTCATCCATCAAACATGAACTGTGTTTTTCCCAAAAGCAAACACTTATATGTTAGTTTATTTCAAAGAAGCTAATAAAAGAAAGATGACTATACTACACTAGTAACTTATTGTTGGCAGGTCATATAATACTTTAGAAAACAGTGACACTGTTTTCTAAAGAAATCTTATCAGATGCAACATAATGTAATATCATTCTAAGCCTCTACAGGTGTTCAAGCTGTTTTATTTTAAAAATAAATGACTTTATGATTTAGATCTTTATGATGTCTTAAGAATATGTATGCTTCCATAATAATTTCCAAATAAGAATAATGAAAGCGGGCTTAATCAAATTTCAATTGATCTGATTACTCAGGATGATTAAACTTTACAGATCTCTATTCAGCTTCACCACACTAAAAGGACAGGAATTAAAACTTGCTAAATCCCCAACCCAGTTGCCTGCCTTCAAATAGCAGCATCTCACATTTTGGGGGGAAGGAGTTATTGGGGGTATAACTTGGGGTGCTTTACCATTGAGCTACATCCCTAGGTCTTTTTATTTATTAATTCTTTATTTTGACATAGGGTTTCACTAAGTTGCTTAGGGCTTCACTAAATTGCTAAGGCTAGTCTTGAACTTCCTCCTGCCTCAGACTCCTGAGTTGCTGGGATTATAGGCATGCACCAATGTGCCCAGCTAACATCTCTCTTTTTGCTAAAAATGATTTTTAAATTGAACACTTTGAGCAGAATACTAGAAGAGAGTCCTTTTGAACTTTATTTTGGTTCTGCCATGACTTAAGTAACAGTCACTGGCAAATCTCTTCAATTCCTAAATTTCAGTTTATCAGCTTCTAAAACCTAGTCTATTTTCCTACTGAGCAGAAGGAATTGCTAAAATAAGGTAGGTAGAGAACTTCAACACCATGCTCTGGTGCTTCCAATACCCTTTGTTATCGATGTTGGAGTCCTGGATGATGAATTAAGTGTGAGGAGCCTGGGGAAGTGGGAGGGGCACATGATACTGGCCCATCTCCCTTAGTTTATTAGATCTCTATATTCAGATTACTTTTTTGTTTTTTTTTGTTTTTGTTTTACATAAAATTACTGCAACTTTCTGATTTCCAGCAGAGGATATACCCTTTTCCCACACTGGGCCTAACTCATTCTTCTTTTTTTGCCCCCTTTTCTTATGTGGGGTTAGCAGCTTTTGTAACTACATTCGTTCCCCTGGGCAATGGCACTGCTGAGCAAGTCACAATATTTCCTGCCCAGGCCTGAGGCCTGGAAAAGGATTCCTACAGAGTTGGTGAAAAGAAGGAGGTGGCCTATCCTATTGGGCACAAAACCATAAGGATTTAACTAGGAATAGTGAAAATGGAAGGCAAGGAATATAAGTCATGAGCTTTGTGCATTCAGTTTTGCTCTTACCTTATAAATTGTGTATGCAAAGATAAAAAGGCTATAGTATTGGCCTTCATAAAAGTCTTAATTATTGTCTTAAGATAAAATATTCATGGAATAAAGCTTACAAATCGTATTCATAACACTTAGTTCTTTAGCTCAAGTGTACACAGCTATCTGGAGGTGGAGTCAGTCAGGATTTGAAATAGGCTTTTTTGCTCTTGGCATGGCCCTGTCCTCGCCTCCCACCAAATACCTTTGGGACTACTAGAAGGTTCAACTATTTAGTCATGCTTTCTTATAATCAGAAAGCTGTCCATAAGTGCACCCTATGCACATTTGGCCCATTTGAATATTCTATCCTTTCCCCAACAGTCTATGAAGGCATATATCCTTTTAAGGCTACGGGTGGATTGGACTCCTTGTGTGAAGGCAATATGCCCATTAAATTGGAAGATGGGGGTTTGGAGGCTGCCACTAGGGGGAGCAGTAGTTCTGGAATGTTTCCATGTTGGGCTCTCTAGGAAGCATGGCAAAGAGAAGCGAAGCCTGCTGTGGAGATGGAGGTTTTCTTCAGTCTCTGCATCTAGCCTGGCATCACAGGAGAAAGATTCCTGAAAAAAATTTTTTTTCCTTGTATTCCAGGCATCTGCTTTATTAATTTAACTTAATTTGTTAGTAGCTGATTTCTGTCATTTTGTATTTAGGTTTCAAATTTGATGGGCCTGTTTTAGAAGTGTAGGCACAAAAGCATCGCACTGCTTTCCAAGCAAAACCAGAAAAATTTCTCTGGGGTTGTTTTGGAATTTAAGAAATCAGAAGATGAGGGGACATGGGATGGCATAATTAAGACCTATGTAGCAACTGGTACTGTGGTCATATTAGGTATACTAATACTCCCTGCTTTCCTTCCACACCGTCATTTCACTTCCCTTCTGGTTTACTGGGCTAAAACCAATTGCTTTATTTCTTTGCCCATACTTTTAGCCAGAAAATAAAGGAGCAGTTTTCTTTTCTGGGTCCTTTACATGTCAACTTCTTTGTGACAGCATGTCTTTTAAAGCATTCTACAGTTAAGTAAGGACCACTTGAGAAAGTACAAAAAATTTTCATTATATAAATAACAATCCTTGTCATACATGGGGGCAAGGTATAGACGAGATGTTCATGGCCAAGTAAAATCTCCTTGAGGTTAAGTCACCTCTGTATTTGCAATGTGCAGTGATAAGGGACCTTACTTCTTTCTGTGAGTGGTGTGACATCATGATGTCTTTTAGATCGTTGGCTCAAGTGTGAACACCACTGCCTTATGCAAGCCCTCTTTTCAAACTAACCTCCTGACCAACCAAGAGATGCTGCTGTATGAAGGGAAAAACTTCCAAAGTTGGAATCAAGGGACTTAGACTCCAGTCTGGAGTTCTGTGGTGTTGGTCAAGCTATTAAACTATGTGAGCCTCTATGTTCTTGCATAAACTGGAAATAATACTGGCTTTACAGAGCTTCTGTGAAGAGTATGTAAAATAATACATCCATTCTTACTGTTTTGCAAAGAAAAAGGCCTGTTTAAATATCAGATTTAGTAAACTGGTATTTTTGTTTGTTTGTTAATTATTTCTTAATGGCATAGGCAATGATAACCAAGTAGCTTCCTTGGAATTTCCCATCAGAATTACTATTTACTGTATGGCCCATGATATTGTGCCACCTTAGGCATCTTATCCTAACAAGTAAGCATTTTTAAAAACATTTTAGGACTCAACACAGGACTGTAAGCTGGGAATCATAGGTATATTCTTTCTCTTTAGAATAGTAGCTTCCATGTGTTTTCAAACTTACCTGCTTCACATCCTTGCACAAATCTCTTACTTTAGTAAAAACAGCCTCTTTGACTCTCCTTATCAGTAGCTTTGGGCAAAAGACAGACAATCCTTTATCCTGTCTACCCTTCCAAAACATCCCTATCCCTTAAGAACTAACTCAAGTTCTATTTCTTTGTATCACCACAATTCACAAAATTCCATCCCTTTCCTGATCTTCCAATTGTTCTAAACTACTCTACAAAGCCCTTTCTAAATACAGTGTCTCATTTCCTCAGTTAGAGAATAAATTATTACCTCAGAGGTGGGTGCTCTCTCACTTCTTTCACAGTTCCAGCTTCAATATTCAGTATGATGCTGGCCCACTAAATACTTAATCGGTACTTATTTAGTTACCTTTAAAGCAATAGGGCTGAAAGTGACCATATTCCCAAGGTAGAATAATGGACAGTGGATCAGAGCTCAAATTCAAGAGCCATACCAACTGGGTTCCAACCCAGGCCTATTCCTTAGTAGCTTTGATGCCTTGGGGCCAGTAATTACTAAACTTCCCAGTGACAAATTCTTCTCATCTATAAAATGAGAACTGTAGCACCTACCTAGGGATGCTGTGAAGATTCCATGAGTTAATGCATTCAGGGCACATAGGAAAATGCAGGCTGCTGATGTGTAGGGTATTATTTTGTTACTGCAGCTGTTGTTGACATTGCTGTCATCATTACTATTGATTCTTTGTGCTGGAGCCTACATATTCTGGCTGTGGGGAGGAGCTGTTTTGGCATAGGTAAATGACTGATAAATGTAGGGATTTCAGGAAACAACATAGACCAGGGATACAAGGAAGAAGCAAAGGGTTTTCTGTGTGAGAAACCAAAGCATGGAAAAAAGCTGCTGAGAACAAAGGCCACGGGCACATTGGATTGCCAACTGCCTTAATTTTATTCTTGATTCAGGAATGTCTGAATAAGGACTACTAGTTATTCCATAACTGTTTTAACTCTACTAACTAAATTCTGAAATTTTAGACACTAAAAAAAGTAGCCAGAATCCTGCAATTTCAGAGAAGTACATAAATAACAAGAGCAAAAGAATGAGTTTGGAAAACAGTGAACTCCTCATAAGCAAATTTAAAGCAGTCTGAGCAAAGATCGCTGACTTCGAACTCCTGCTTATAGAAAGAGATGTCTTTTCTTTATCTTGAAATGAAGATTTCTTTTTCTGCTTAGAGATTCTTTAGGTTAGGCTAAAACATACCACAAAAGGGGAATGGGAACATACATACATATACATACATAACACACACACACATACACACATATATATGCTTAATATCATATATATGTATATATATGCTTTATATAATTTATATTCTCACTATCAAGTTACTAGATTGATATTATTTTCCCATTTCAGAGAGGAGGCTCACACAAGTAATTTGCACAGCTGATGCATGAGTGGAATCAGGCAGGGAGAATGACCTTTGACCTTTTCTTAAACTGACCACATCCCAGCATCCACTGGGGCCTAATAGGAAGACATGTGGTTTGGCCTCATTTTTGGTGGGGGGTAATTTGTGCCAAGGTATATAGTTACTCAAGGAAATGGACAATCACTAAAGTCTGGATTTTAAATAGTTTGAAGCATGAGGTAAAAGGAATGCTGTGAGACCTCCTCTATGAGCAAGAATATTTTTTTCTGAAACCAAAAATTATAGTAGCCCAGAGGCTTGCAAGGAAGTTTTATTTCATACAGATACTTTGGGGAACTGATTTGAGGTTCATGAAGAGTTTCATATCACCGTTTGGCTAAGGCAACTTTTTTTTTTTTTTAACCTTTGCTATTTTTAATGTACTTGCCAACTAAAAGTTATTTAATGCTGGAAACTTCACTATTGCTCAGATGGAAGTATAGAAAATATTTCTGGAATGGAAAAGGCCACCTGACCACACATTCTTAACCCTGTCCTCATGCTTTTTGCCAAAATGTTTAGCTTCATTCTTTTTAGAAATTCATGAAATTTTGAATTTGCTAATGTGTGTACTTTTTTCTCCCTGCTGGTAATTCATTTCAAACTCCAAACCTCTGCTTGAAGTGACTGTAGCTGGAATTCCTATTCACCTGGAATAGGGGATCTTCAAACTCCAGCTGTGTCCTGCTTTTGTAAATAAAGTTTTATTGGAACTCTGCCATACAAGTTAAGTACTGTCTATGGTTGTTCTCACTCTATAAAGGCAGAATTGGGACAGAAATAGGATGGCCTGCACATCTAAAAATCTTTACTATTTGGCCCTTTATAACAAAATCTTGTTGACTTCTGACCTCAACAAGAAATAATTTTCACTTCATTTGTCCCAGTCATTTATTTATATAAAACAAACAAAACAAAAAACAAAAATAACAAAATAAACAACCCCCCCAAACTTAACCATTTTATCAGACCTCTGCCATTTGCTGAGACCACCCTTCTAGAAGAATAAGCCCAACTGCTAGTGGGATCTCAGCAGATCCCCAAACCCTTCAGAGATTAGACAGTGCTGACTTCAAGCCTTACTTGTGCTGTTGGTTGTCATGAATTGTCTAGTATCCTCTGATGCTCCTATCTACCTGATGGCCATTTCTGTGACCTTTCATTGAGTTCCATACTTTCCTTGTGCTAAGCTTATATATTTATTGAGGTGGTTCCTCTTCCCTTGCCTTGTTATTCTTACACTTTTCAACTGGGAAAAACATTTGTCATCTCCATTTCCTTTAGTTCTGTACAGGAAACAAGCCAAACCAAATTGAAACTGGTTTACTTTTCCCTCCCTATCTTCCCTGCCTCCAGTTTTTATATTATCTGCAAACTTGGAAACTGCATTTCACAGGCTTATGACTTTTACATATAGCATTATTCACAACTGTGGTTCTGAAATTGACCCTGGAGGAATTTCCCATTTGATTCTCTCTTCCATTCTGAGAAGTTTCCATCTGTGCATACTCCGTGTTGCCCAAGTTAATGCTTTCCAAATAGTTAATTCATCTCCTATTCAACACCACTCTGGAATTCTGTCCAAAGCTTTCTGGCTAGTGTAAGCCTTCAGAGGCCACAGATTTCTCTTTCTTGCTGGATCAGAAATGATAGCCAAAGAATATCAGTAGGATGTGCACATCCTCTGGCAATGCCTGGATTTGATTGACAATCCTCCCTCATATTGTTTCCCCTCAATACCTTTCTGCCCCAACTCTTTAAACAACTGCCCAACATTCCTTGCAATAATAGCAAAGCTTCTTTATTTGTGATGTCTTGGAAGATGGTGTGATACCACGGCCCTATGTCTAACTGATAATGATTATGGATCCTGACAAATGAGTATCCATTATGACACTATTTCTGTTTTCCACTGCTGTGATTTGGATAAGTGGTGTCCCACAAAGGCCCATGTGTTAAAGGTTTGGTCATCAGTTTGTGGCACTATTGAGAGGTGGCAGAACCTTTAAGCAGTGGGACCTAGTGCGAGGAAGTTAGGTCATTAAGGTGTGATTAAAGTGGATATTGGAACCCCTTTCTCTCTCTGCTTCCCAGCTGCCAGGAGGTGAGCAAATTTCTCTGCTATGTGGTCCTTCCATGATACACTGTGCTGCCACAGGCCCAAAGCAACAGCAACAAGCGACCATAGAATGAAATCTTCAAAACTGTAAGCCAAAATAAACCTTCCCTCTTTTTAAGTTCATCATCTTGGGTATCTTGTCATACTGATGGAAAGCTGACTAATACACCCATATCCTTGCAATTTTGAAGGGCAGAATAAAACTTGGCAACTGGCTTTGTTAGTGTCATTTAACTAGTAAGAAAACCAAGGTTCTGAAAGATTCAGGTGGACTCCAATATGAAATGCTAGAACTAGGATCTGTCCCTAAGTTGCTCTGATTCAGCCTTATTGTTTTCTACTGCCCTGGGTCTCTGTGTTAACTGATATATCATCAAGTGTTCCTCCAGATGAAGAGGGCAGGGGAAAATAAGGTGGAAACATTGAGACTCAAAAGAGGAAGAAAATAAGAACAGGCTTAGGGATTAAAAGGCAGAAAATCCTTGACATTAGCCTTTTTGCTATTCCATGTAAGTAGAACATCATCTATGAGCTATATCCTATCCCTAAGAAGAAATAGGTATTTTTCAAAGTATCTAGTTTCATACTATTTTTTATGTTCACCTGTATTCCATTTGAAAAATTCCACAACCTCAAGGAAAGTCTTGTGTAAATGCTTTACGACTTGATCAGCTTAACCATGGTGATTCCATGACTGTCAGCTCAGTCTTGGCCTGATAGTGTTACCAAGGGAGCAAGGACTCCCTTTCCAGTGTGATGCTATCAGCAATACTTAGATCTTTCTTAGAGGAAAAGATCAATCCGCACCCCAATGTGGCAATACAACCTAGGGAGCCAATTTTGGAGAATTTGATTTTTCTTTTCTGTAGTCAGCACTGTCCTTACAGGGATTTTTTCTAGAGTTGAATTTTGATTTAGGAATACTGAATGTGTTTGTCCATATTATGTAAGCCTCATGGTATTAGACAGGGGAAGGGTTATTTACCAGATTTTTAAGCTAGAGGTGTGGGATGTGTTGTATCCAAATGCAAATTGGAGATAGCTTTTACTTGAATCTCAAAAAGTGGTGATGAGTTTAGTATTTATCCAAACTGAAAAGCAAGGAGTAACTTAAGCTTCATCTTCCTTATGATCTTGGTCTCGAAACATACATGCAGAGACCATCAACACTATAAACACACACAGACAGTTGTGACCACTGAAAGGTTAACTGAGTGCCCAGTGTGCCTTACATTTTGTGTATTTATAGCTGGTTAGGTGTATGTTAAGGTAGAGCTACCTGTAGAAGAAAAGGCCATCCCTAGAACAAATATGCAGAAATGAGATTAGAGCCTCATAAGTTGGAAGTCCTCTGGCTGGAATACTGGATGTTGATTTATGCTAGGCCTACTCGATACCAATGCTTGTGTTATAAAATGATAGCAAGTCCATGCATTCAACTAAGCTAAGAATAAAAGGAAATACTTCCTAGAGTCAGACTGCCTTGGGTTCAAACTCTAGCTCTACATTTATTGAGTGAAAACTTGAGTAAGTTAATCAAACACCTCTGTGCCTCAATTTCAACGTAAGTAAAATTGGGATAGTAACCTTAAAGGGTTATTGTAAGAATATATGCACACCTGAAACTCAATATTAGTGCTCAATAAATGTTAGCCATAATGGAGAGGACCATGAAGATTTTTCCATGGGTCTGGCTGTGATAGAGATATGGTCTGGATGCCACAAGGTATTTACTCTTTGTACTTACTCACTCTACGGCAATGCTTTTCAAAATGTACAACCTGATTGATAGAGTCTGGGTGTTTCCTGAAACTTCTCTAGTGGAGAACATATAGGCAAGGCAGAAATGCTTATTTAAGAGTGGTTATTACTCCAGAACTCTGACATGGTTGCATATTAGATGCTGGAAGTCTGCAAAGCCTGCCGAACACAGCCTCCCAGCAATTAGGAAGCCTTTTTCCTAAACACTGGCATTCGTCTATCCATTCCTTTGTTTATTCATTCTTCAGTTTTTCATCTGTTGAGTATCTGTTTTTAGAATTCTGAAGAAAATATGATTAAGACACATTCTTAAACATCTGCCCTGAGGAAGACTGACATAAACCAGAAGGTAATTTTAAAAAACCAAACAGCTAATTCAAATGCACAGTGGTGAGGGCTAAGATGGAGTATACAGTAGGGTGCTATGTGGGTCATAGAGGGGTCATCAGGACCCTTGGGGTCCATGGGGGTAGGCTTCCTGTGAGTAAGGGGAGGAGTCAGCAAAGTGGGTTGGAAGGCCCCAGGCAAATTCATAAACAGCAAGTAATGGGACATTGCTGGAGGGCAGAGCTCAGTGTCATAGGTGCGGGATGTGGTAAGAGATGAAGCCAGAGAGGCACAGGTCAGAAGATAAAAGGCCTTATATATCACACAAGGCATTTGGACCTTATCTTCAGGTGATGGCAAGTCATTTAAAGAGGTTTAGTCTTGGGGACAATATGAACAGGTTTGCTGGAAAGGTGTGCTGGGTAGCATGGTGAATGGTCTAGGACATAGGGCAGTAAAGGGATCAAGAATAAGCACATCAGGCTTCACAGAGGGCCACCTGCAGCCCTTGCTCTATATTCTAATTTTTGTTTGTTTTTAGTAACCCCTTTAAAAATACAAAAGCTATTCTTTTAATAGCTCTTCATATAACCCAGGTTTGAATCCTAGCTCCACCACTTACTAAATGTGAGATCTTGAGCAAGTGAACTTAACAGCTCTGTGCCCAATTTCATTGGCTCTTTTAATAATCCTTTAAAAGATATTAAAGCCACTGGCTGTGATTTGCCATTCCCTGTTCTAAAGAAGGCAACCCTGGAGATAAGTAGTTGTTGTAATAATCTAGAGTTGACAAAGCAAACCTGAGCAGAGGAGGCCAGAGGAGAGGGAAGCAGAGGACTAGAGGATTCAGACTGGGAGACAAGGAAGAAAGAAAAATGTTCTGGCATGGATGGATGGGGGTTCCTTACTGAGATAGGGAGTCAGGAATTTAGTTTTAGATATATTGAGCTGGCCTATTTGTGGAGCACCGGGGTGGGGACAGTAGATGGGGGCATATTTCAATCAGAAGAGAGGTTTGGTCTAGTGCTAAATATGCAGGAATCATTAGTATAAAGGGGGCATAGCAGCTACTAAAATCACACTGCATGTTGAATGAGACTCCAGATAAGAGGTAAGCGGAGGAGGAGTGGTCATAAAAATGAGAAAGAGAAGAGGAAGAAAACCAAGTGCATGTGGTTTTCAAAGAGGCAAAAGAGAAGCCCACCCCTTTCCCCGGGGACACAGCGCTGCTGCTTCAGCGCTGCGGCTTCAGCTGAGCTTTACCCGGGAGCGGAACTGTTTACCGGCCCCAGCAGGAATTTGGGCCTGGTCGGCGCCATCCTCCGGATTCCCTGGCGGAGAGTCTCCATTTTGACCTCAGAGTCCCCGGACCTAAGCCCACCCCTTTCCCCGGGGACACAGCGCTGCGGCTTCAGGAAAGTTGCAATCCCTCTGATTTGCACTACCAGAGGGGAGGATATATGAGCAGCATGGGAAGACACGGGAAGAAAGTGTCCCAAACAAACCTGGATGGTGCATCAGGAGATCCTAAGGACAGCACGGTAGAGGGAATGACAGAAATGGAGTTCAGAATGTTCATAATTAAAATGATCCGAGAAGAGAATGAGGTGACGAGAGAGCAGATTCAGGCTATGAATAATCAACTATTAGAGCAATTTCAGGAAGCAAAAAATCATTTTAATAAAGAGATAGAAGTTCTGAGAAAAAAGCAAACAGAAATCCTTGAAGAAAACAAGGAAATGAAGGAAACAATCAACCAAGTTAAAAACTCAATAGAAAGCATAATTAATAGAATAGATCACTTGGAAGACAGAACCTCAGACAATGAAGACAAAATATTTAATCTTGAAAACAAAGTCGAACAAACAGAGAAGATGGTTAGGAATCATGAACAAACCCTCCAAGAAATATGGGACATCATGAAAAGACCAAATTTAAGAGTTATTGGGATTGAGGAAGGCACAGAGATACAAACCAAGGGTATGAACAATCTGTTCAATGAAATAATATCAGAAAATTTCCCAAATATGATGAATGAGATGGAAAATCAATTACAAGAGGCCTACAGGACACCAAACGCACAGAATTTCAACAGATCCACACCAAGGCACATTATAATGAAAATACCTAACATACAAAACAAAGATAGAATTTTAAAGGCTGCGAGAGAAAAGCAGCAGATTACCTACAGGGGGAAACCAATACGGATATCAGCAGATTTCTCAGCCCAGACCCTAAAAGCAAGAAGGGCCTGGAACAACATATTTCAAGCTCTGAAAGAAAATGGATGCCAACCAAGAATCTTATATCCAGCAAAACTTACCTTCAGATATGATGACGAAATAAAATCCTTCCATGATAAACAAAAGCTTAAAGAATTCACAAAGAGAAAGCCTGCCCTACAGAACATTCTCAACAAAATATTCGAAGAGGAAGAAATGAAAAATAGCAACCTCGGTCACCATGGGGAGGAACTACCCTAAAGAAAGAGTCAATCAAAGGAGAAACAAAGTTAAGCTAAAAACCCTAAACAAGCTAAAATGACAGGAAATACAAGTCATATCTCAATAATAACCCTGAATGTAAATGGCCTAAACTCATCAATCAAAAGACATAGACTGGCAGACTGGATTAAAAAGAAAGACCCAACAATATGCTGCCTTCAAGAGACTCATCTCATAGAAAAACATGCCCACAGACTAAAGGTGAAAGGTTGGGAAAAAGCATACCATGCACACGGACTGAGCAAAAAAGGTGGGGTTTCCATTCTCATTTCAGACAAAGCAGACTTCAAACCAAAGACAGTCAGAAGGGATAAAGAAGGACATTTCATATTGCTTAAAGGTAGCATAAATCAACAGGACATAACAATCATAAATATTTATGCACCAAACAATGGCGCATCCATGTATGTCAATCAGATCCTTCTCAATTTCAGGAATCAAATAGACCAAAACACAATAATACTCGGAGACTTTAACACTCCTCTCTCACCGTTGGACAGATCTTCCAAACAAAAATTGAATAAGGAAACCATAGGACTCAATGACACAATCGCTAATTTGGACTTAACGGACATATATAGAATATTCCATCCATCAAAAAGCGAATACACATTCTTCTCAGCAGCTCATGGGTCCTTCTCTAAAATAGACCATATGTTATGCCACAAAGCTACTCTTAACAAATACAAAAACATACAGATACTACCTTGTATACTATCAGATCACAATGGCATGAAATTAGACATCAACGAGAAAGTTAGAAACAGAAACTTCTCCAAGACCTGGAGATTAAATAACATGCTATTGAATGATACATGGATAACAGAAGACATTAGGGGGGAAATTAAAAGATTCTTAGAGGTCAACGAGAATAAAGATACAACATATCGAAATCTCTGGGACACTATGAAAGCAGTGCTAAGAGGAAAGTTCATTGCAGAGAGTGCATTTAATAAAAGAATGAAACGTCAACAAATCAATGACCTCACATTACAGCTCAAAGCCCTAGAAAAAGAGGAACAGATCATCACCAAAAGTAGTAGAAGACAGGAAATAATCAAAATCAGACCTGAAATCAACGAAATTGAAACAAAAGAAACAATTCAAAAAATTGACGAAACAAAAAGTTGGTTCTTTGAAAAAATAAACAAAATTGACAAACCCTTAGCCACGTTAACAAAGAGAAGGAGAGAGAAACTCCAAATTACTAAAATCCGTGATGGAAATGGAAATATTACAACAGACACAACTGAAATACAAAACATAATAAGAAGCTACTTTGAAAATTTATACTCCAACAAAATAGAAAACCTGGAAGACATCAACAGGTTCCTAGAGGCATATGAGCCACCCAAACTGAATCTGGAGGACATACACAACTTAAATAGACCAATTTCAAGCAATGAAATAGAGGAAGTCATCAAAAGCCTACCAACAAAGGAAAGTCCGGGACCAGATGGATTCACAGCCGAGTTCTACAAGACCTTCAAAGAAGAGCTTATTCCAATACTCCTCAAAGTATTTCATGAAATAGAGGAGGAGGGAACCCTTCCAAACTCATTCTATGAAGCTAATATCACCCTGATACCAAAACCAGAGAAGGACACATCAAGGAAAGAAAATTTCAGACCCATATCTCTAATGAACATTGATGCAAAAATTCTTAACAAAATTTTAGCGAATCGCATACAAAAACATATTAAAAAGATAGTGCACCATGATCAAGTGGGTTTCATCCCAGGGATGCAAGGTTGGTTCAACATCCGGAAATCAATCAATGTAATTCACCACATCAACAGACTTAAGGTCAAGAACCACATGATTATTTCAATAGACGCAGAGAAAGCATTTGATAAAATACAGCATCCCTTCATGCTCAAAACACTAGAAAAAATAGGGATAGTGGGGACATTCCTTAACATTGTAAAGGCTATTTATGCTAAGCCTACAGCTAACATCATTCTAAATGGAGAAAAATTGAAAGCATTCCCCTTGAGAACTGGAACAAGACAGGGATGCCCTCTTTCACCACTACTATTCAATATCGTTCTTGAAACTCTAGCCAGAGCAATTAGACAGACTAAAGAAATTAGAGGAATACGAATAGGAAAAGAAGAGATCAAACTATCCCTATTTGCTGATGACATGATTCTCTATCTAGAAGATCCTAAGAATTCCACCAGAAAACTACTGGAACTCATTAATGAATTTAGCAATGTAGCAGGATATAAAATTAATGCTCATAAATCTAATGCATTTTTATTTGTAAGTGATGCATCCTCTGAGAGAGAAATTAGGAAAACTACCCCATTCACACTAACCTCAAAAAAAATAAAATACTTGGGAATCAATCTAACAAAAGATGTGAAAGACCTCTACACTGAGAACTACAGAACGCTAAAGAAAGAAGTTAAAGAGCATCTGAGAAGATGGAAAGATCTCCCATGTTCTTGGATAGGCAGAATTAATATTGTCAAAATGGCCATACTTCCAAAAATGCTATACAAATTCAATGCAATTCCAATTAAAATCCCAATGATGGACCTTATAGAAATAGAGCAAGCAATCATGAAATTCATATGGAGGAATAAGAGACCCAGAATTGCTAAAGCAATCCTTAGCAAGAAGAGCGAAGCAGGGGGTTTCACAATACCAGACCTCCAACTATACTACAGAGCAATAGTGACAAAAACAGCATGGTATTGGTACCAAAATAGGCAGGTAGATCAATGGTACAGAATAGAGGACACAGAGACAAACCCAAATAAGTACAGGTATCTCATACTTGACAAAGGAGGCAAAAACATGCAATGGAGAAAAGACAGCCTCTTCAACAAATGGTGCTGGGAAAACTGGAAATCCATATGCAGCAAAATGAAACTAAACCCATATCTCTCACCCTGTACAAAACTCAACTCAAAGTGGATCAAGGACCTAGAAATCAGACCAGAGACTCTGCACCTAATAGAAGAGAAAATAGGTCCAAATCTTCATCATGTTGGCCTAGGACCAGATTTCCTTAACATGACTCCCAAAGCGCAAGAAATAAAAGCACGAATCAATGATTGGGATAGAGTGAAACTAAAAAGCTTCTTCTCAGCAAAGGAAACAATCAGCAATGTGAAGAGAGAGCCTTCAGAGTGGGAGAAAATCTTTGCCACACACACTTCGGACAGAGCACTAATCTCCAGAATCTACCAAGTACTCAAAAATCTTTACACCACGAACACCAATAACCCAATCAATAAATGGGCCAAGGAAATGAACAGACACTTTACAGAGGAAGATCTACAAGCAATCAACAGATTTATGAAAAAATGTTCAACATCACTCGTTATAAGAGAAATGCAAATCAAAACCACCTTAAGATTTCATCTTACCCCAATTAGAATGTCTTTCATCAAGAACACAGGCAACAACAGGTGTTGGCGAGGATGTGGGGAAAAGGGTACACTCATACATTGCTGGTGGGAGTGCAAGTTGGTGCAGCCACTCTGGAAAGCAGTGTGGAGATTCCTTAGAAAACTTGGAATGGATCCACCATTTGACCCTGCTATCCCACTCCTTGGCTTATACCCAAAGGACTTAAAATCAGATTGCCTCAGTGATGCAGCCACATCAATGTTCATAGCTGCTCAATTCACAATAGCTAGATTATGGAATCAACCTAGATGCCCTTCAGTAGATGAATGGATAAAGAAACTGTGGTATATATACACAATGGAATATTACTCAGCCATAAAGAAGAATAAAATTATGGTATTTGTAGGTAAATGGATGATGTTGGAAACTCTTATGCTAAGTGAGATCAGCCAATCCCAAAAATTCAAAAGCCGAATGGTCTCTCTGATATATGAATGATGATGCATAATGTGGGGGGGAAAGATGGCAAGAATGGAGGAAAGATAGCTAGCATAGAGGGAAGGGAGGGGTGGGGGTGGGTGGGGGGTAAAATTAATAACAGAATGTGTGACAGATACCATTGCCCTGTGTACATGCATGAATGCACAGATGGTGTGACTCTACCTTGTGTACAAACAGTGAAACAAATAGCTGTACTCCATTTGTGTTCAATGAATCAATAAGTAAATAAAAGAATAAATTAAAAAAAAAAAAAGAGGCAAAAGAAGTGTTTTGAAGAAGAGGGGCTTAGCTGGTACAGAATGATGCTGAGAGGTCCAATTGGGTAAGTGATGTTTTGACAGAGACAAGTTTCTTCTTTCTGAATAAACAAGAAAAGAAATCACTTTTGCTGGCGAGGGAAGGACCTTTTCCAAGAGAAGTGTATGTACATGCAACCTTAGACCATGAGTGGGGCAAGTAGAAGCCAATTCTGTAATAAACTGAATAGAAATATTAAGAACTTAAAACACCCATGATCAATAATCTTGGGGAGTTAAACAGAAAATAGAATTCTCCATGTAAACTGTTTTGGGGATATAAATTGGCTACTTCAGGGCTGAAATATTAATGGTTTCAAACCATGTAGGTACTGTCAGTGTATGAGGCCCATGGCATGAGTCTAGCACATTCTCTTCTTGTGGACTTTGCAGGGAGCAACATGGTGACAGCTGTCAATTACAGATCCACACAGCTGGAAGGATTCGGCAATGACAGCAAAGAGAAAATGAGGCCACATTCTCTTGTTTTCAAAACCAGATGGCACAGGTCCTCTGAAGAGACTATTAACTCAAGTGGTGGCTGTGCTGAGCCCAGTTCTGCTGCTTTGTTCTCAGATGAACCAGGTGGCCACACAGAGCTCGCTTAACCTCATCCTGTCTAGAACTTTTCCAGACATGGCAGATTTGGAGTCTCACTTCAACCCTATCTGCTTCCTTTACACACAGGCACTTGTGTATTCACTGTCAGGTCTCTCCCCAGTTCAAGGCCCTGAGTGAATGACATATTGGGAGGGAAGGCAAGAGGGCAGGAGAATTCTTGGAAAAGTGAGCCCCACAGTTCCCAAGTGTCATTTCAGCAGCAAGACTTGCTACCTCCACCAAGTCTTTAAACAAGACTAAAATCTAGCATATACTTCTACTTTGAGATTCACCATTCTCTCTTTTGTCTTTCAATACTTCCTACAGGTAGTTCTGGGAGCTGTGGTTTCACAACTGTCAGATGCACCTTTTAAATGTAAATTATGGGTTTCTACTACAGAAATCTTTTCTGAGGCTAGGGGAGAGGTACGAGTCTGCGTTCTAAAGGTTCCTGGTACACAAAGTAGAGTCACACCATCTGTGCGTTCATGCATGTACACAGGGCAATGGTATCTGTCACACATTCTGTTATTATTTTTACCCCCCATCCTGCCCCACCCCTCCCTTCCCTCTATGTAATTATTATGTGCATTGAATTTGGGAACCCCCTCTGAGTACTTGTTAAAAGTTCAGAAGTTTAAAGAAAAGCATTCTGCCGGTTGGTATTTTACAAACTGGAGTTTCACACAACTTTTATTCTATACCAGCATTTCAAAGTGTTTTTTAGTTTCTGGAGAGCAGTGTTCTTATTTCTCATCTCACTGCCTGGTGCTTATCACTCTATTGTCCAGAAAATATTTACGGCATTGAGGGGAATACCACACTGGAGCCCTTAGCAACCTCCCAGTTTCCACTCATGCTCCTTTACAATCCACCTGCCATCTGTAAAGGTGGAAATTAGATCATGCCATTTTCTTGCCTAACATCCTCCAAAATCTTTCTTGGAACTCAGACTAAAACCCTAACTCCTTCTCTGGGACTCTGGTTAGCCTCCCAGTCTCATCCCATCCTAAGCTCCAGTCAGATGACCTTCTTTTAGGCTCTTTCAACACCCAAAACTCCTTTCCCTTTAGGGTTTCTGCAATGCTTTTTCCTTGTCCAGGCAGGCTTTTCCTCCTGACATCACATTCTGGAAACTGTCATCATTCAGAACTTGATTTACATGTAACCTTTGCAGAGTATCTGTCTAAAGTGGTGACCAAGTTATACTCCACTGTTTCAATTTTCTCCCCAAACACTTATCCCAATCTGATATTTTCTTGCTTATTTTTCTGTCTGTTGTCTTGTTCCATTAACGAATTAATTTATTCACTATTTATGACCTGTTTGACCCCCAAGCATAGGGGACACAGCAATGAAGAAAGTCTCTGTCCTTGTGGACAGGCAATCAGCAAATACATAATACATTAGATGATGATAAATTCTACTAATAAAGTAGCAGAGTTAAAGGGATAAAGAGTGATGAGGGGTGCTTTTCTTGATAGAACGATCAGGGAAGCTCTCTCTGGTGTGTTATTTGAGCAGAACTTGAAATGCATGCCAACTGCAAGAAAATACTCGCTCCTGTTTCACTCACCACAAGGTTCCCAGTAAGTTGATGTATAGCTGGCATATAGAAGGAATATTAATAAATACTTATGGAATAAATAGCTATGCATGCCTCTCTCTCAGCACTTCTAACACAGCCTTTGTTTCTTTGGCTTCCCAACTAGATGTTGAATTTCATCAGCAGGGAATTAGTCTTCTTTTCC
This sequence comes from Glaucomys volans, assembly GCA_020662805.1. Classification (NCBI taxonomy): domain Eukaryota; kingdom Metazoa; phylum Chordata; class Mammalia; order Rodentia; family Sciuridae; genus Glaucomys; species Glaucomys volans. The sequence goes on along the minus strand of JAJEJO010000884.1, from coordinate 1,261,156 downwards.
TCTCTCCTCAGAATCAAACACAGGGTCTGATATTGGAATATTTATGGAATAAAGGAAGAAGAAAGTAGGAATTATGATGAAACAGCCTGTCAATACACTCAAGGATACTCAGGAAACTAGTGCTTGAGAAGCTGACATATGATTTTGAGAATCATGTGAATTCATTTCAACTAGTAAATTATACATATGAGACATGGTTGTATCTGATTGGTTAGTGACCCTTTAGTAAAACCAATTTCTTTTAAATGAAGCTTTGGCATATTTAAAAGTCAGAGAAATGGTAGACTTCTCTCAGTCACTCTCCTTCTACCCTGACCTGCTCTCGCTAGTTCAGGCTACTTATAGTCTGGCTTAATAAAGTACAAAGTCATACAGACCAACAGAGCTGAATCTTCCAGATTCACAGAAAGGTAGATTTGGGCACTAAGAAAAAAGTCTAATTGAATCATAAAACTGGGAATTTTGGCACTTTCCTGTTTGAAAATAAATCAGTAATTTTGAACTGCTACCAGATGCAGTAATGACAAGCAATGAAACCCAACACAGAGCAGGTCACCAACAGCCACGGCAAAACACTCCCAGCAGCAGCCTGTGCCTCCAGCATGGTCTCAGCAGATTTGCTTGCTCTCTTTTCTCAAACAGAACTTGGAAAAGTGCATAGAAATCCAAGCTATAGTCACATTTCTTACTAGTCAGCCAAGTGAAAATGGAAAAATTACAGAACCAAAGATCAGAACAGAAATCTCTTATTTTTCTCAATTGCAAGCAATTAATGTATGTATGTCGAAAAGTGTTTTCAAGGCTTAATCTAGAAAATGAAATCTTGATGGTGTCAAAAACTATTTGTCCCTGGCCTCCAGGTGTTTTCTCTCTTAATGCTGCACCACCACCCAACCAATGTCCCGGGTGACAGGGGACCCAAGATGAGTCCTCTGTGGTTTTAGGTTCAACTTTAGTATCCTTGGCAGCTGACTGCCATGTTGCTTTTCCCAGAAAGAGGCTGCTGCACCTTCTCTACCTTAGGGTTAGGGTTAGACAGTCAATGCCCATTAAGGTGCTAACTAAAAGGCTAAGGTAGTGCCTTCTAAGTGCTTCTGGAATTATTGGTGTTCTTGAGATTACTAAGCCAAAAAAATGGTTCAGTGATCAAAGGATCAGTTTGGAAACGCTGCATTCTCTATTGTCCACTTAGAAAGCCACAACACACATTGGAATGCTTAAAAGAGTTAAAAAAAAGGAAAAACCAAAATAATTTTCAGGTGGGGGATACTTAAATGCATTCAGGAACAGTAATCAGCATTTAAAAAGGTGACACACATAACATACTATTATGATGTCTCCTAGATAAGCGAAATAAAAGCTGAGTCGAATTTCTGAACATGACTAATATCCCATTAAAAAAATCCAAATCCTATGTGTGCATATATGTTTTTATATACTACAATAAAATACATAAAAATTCTTAAAGGACATATATCAAATTATTAAGAGTGATCGCCTCTGAGGAATAGGATTGGAGGGATGTGGGAGACTTGCAGTTTTTACTTTATAGATTTGGATATCATTTGAATTGCTCTTTAGTCCTTTTATTACCTTTATAATAAAAATAAAGTGCTATATTAAAAATAGACATGAAATACACAGTAAATACATCTGTTTAACTTTAACTGAGCACTTCTTGAACTCATGTGATCCTTGGACCCCTGGTTTGTGGACTCAGAAGCAATTTGTGTAGCAGATTTTGAAGTTACTGTGCTGAAGACTCTCCCTCATTCCCATCAACATATGAGTTTTAGCCTTCTGTGGCCATCTGTAAACGGGTGGAAGAGGCAGAAGGGAGGTTGCCTGGCAGATAGTAATTACTGTAACAATAGCAGCTGCTACTGTTGTTCTCAAGGTCTTTGCAAACAGTAAAAGAAAAAAAAAAAGCATTTAGAAAGTGTGGTACAGCACTTGGCACATAGGTTGTGCTCAGAAATATTATTATTTTTCTACTACCACTGTTGATTTTAACAAGATGAATGGCCATGACCCAGGGAGCCCAGTAAATGGTACAGTTCTGTCATCCCAATAAGGACACATCAAAACAGAGACACCAACAGATATTAAGATAATCAATCACAGGTCCAACTGGGAATAAAAGCTTTCTGATACAGATAGCCTTGTCCAGTCCAGAGAGAGGACAGGCTCACTCATGGGGAGCAGTAGGTGCTGGCTGCACACTCCCCAGCCCTGTGTGACCACATGTGGAGACAGTATTCTGGTGTTGAAGTTTTTCAGTGGCTCATCTCACTTAGAAACATATAATGCCTTGGCCTGGAATGGTATCTTTCTGCCAAAAGTCAAAATCAGAGAGTATCTCAATCATCTTTGGGATCCTACGGGGATGGGGGTGAATACGCAGTATTGCTTTTGCCTTATAAAGATAAGAACATACTGTTTAGACAAATTAAATGACTTGTCTTTGCTCCAACAATCCATCAGTGCTGACACAGGGTCTGAAACCCAGGAGGTGATTCCTGAGGTCCAATGTTCTAGCTCTACCCTTGGAAATACCTTGAGGAATGTGTGAACAGTTTGGTTTGGGCAAGAGGTGGCCCCCATCCCCCTTCCTTTTTCCCATCCCTTCTTCCACCAAGTAGCTCACCTGTCATTGAACTGAATCTCTTCCCCATTCCTGGCCCAGCTGATGGTAGGCCTTGGGTTGCCTATGGCCTCACAGTGCAGCAGCACACTCAGTGTCCCGCTGGCCAAGGCCACAGTCTGCCCCAGGTGGGTGACCACCTCGGAGGCGGAGAGCTGTTGGGCAGCCGAGATCTTCCGTAAGATGGTGGGCTTGCGGTGTGGCCTGCGAGAGCCACCCCCAGCCTCCCCAGAGGAGGTCCTTAAGGAGCTGCTGAAGCCAGACACGTGTTTATGAGGAGGGACAGCCACGGCGGGGAACCTCTGCTCGGAGGGCTTGAGGAGCATGTCCTGGTGTTCGAGGTGGCTGCGGAAGATGTCCTGGGCCAACTGGGCCACCAGGTGCTTGCTGTAGAGGTCACGCAGCTCCTCAGGCTGCTGGGAGAGGTTCCTGAGGATGTCATCCAGGCGTTTCTGTTCTGTCACCATGGTGAACGGCAGGTGCAGAAGAGCCTGCTCAGCATTCGGGTCCTCCTCTGAGGACGTGTTCCTTTCCATGGAGTCCTGCACCTCCCAGGAAGTCAGGAGCTCTCCGGGCCAGCCCCCCTGCTCTAGCAGCCGGGAGACAATGTCATCATAGCGGCTCCCCAGGTCAGCAGGGAGGCCCCGCTTCTCAGCCTTGCTGCCATTGGAGAAGATACCATTCTGGTGTTTATGGGTCTGCAGGGCCTCTTTCGGGCTGCCCTTCCTCACTGCCGGGGCCTCCTCCTCACTCCTCAGGCTCAAGGGCCGGGCCACGAGCTTATGGTTGCCTCCAATGAGCTTAATCACGAACTGCTCCCGGGCAGGTCCTGCAGAACAGGTGTAGGTGCCCGCATCTGAGGGCCTGAGACGATGGATCTTCAGGTAGCCAAAAGGTGCCACTGTGAGGTGAGCAGAGCTGATGAGATGCTGCCCGTCTTTCTCCCAGGTGATGAGGGGCTTGCGGAACCTGCGCGTGGGACACCGGAGCACCACGGCTGTCTTGGGAAGCAGGTAAGCAAACCCACCCATGATGAAGTGCAGCTTCCTCTGCCTGCGGGTCTGGATGTAAACGTTCCGCGCAGCTGCGATGTGAGGGCTGTGCTTTGTGGATGGCCGCCCGGGCCCTGGCATGAGAGGAATGCCAGAGAGACAGAGGAACAGAAGGCCAGGGCAGAGGAGAACCGCCGGGAGGTGCAGCCGTGAGAGGGGACAAATGGGACAAAAAGGAAAGAGCTCTTAGGCAGTGATTTCCACCAGGGCTGTCATTAACACCTCATGGCTTAGAGGAGGAGCCGGCTACCAGCTGTGAACCATCAAGTTACCACCACCACCCAAAACAGAGAACTAATGAGGGGCAGGGTGGCAGCCCAAGCAGCACCCTGCTGGGTCTTTCTGTCCTGGAAGCTGAGGTGCCAGGTTCTAGGTGGAGCAGAGCCCAGGGGAAAGGCAGTTCCTCTCATTAAAAGCATGTAAAAGAAGAAATCAGCATCATAAAAAGAGGCAGAGGACAGAGAAGGAGAATATTCTCCACTAAATGTCTACTTAAGGTCCTGCAAAGTGCCAGCGCCCTAAATTACAGCGAGGAGAGCCCAGAAAGTGTTACAACTCTAGGGATTAATATTGTACAGAACAAATCTGTTCAGAGGAGTTTAAAACCCCAGAGTGGATAACATTAGACTTCATTAGTAATATGCTGCCTCCAGCTTCCAGATCTCTATATGCCAGTGAGTGAACTTTACCCCTGCAAACTGTTTTTCCTGTGGAGAACAGAATTCAGCCTGGCCACATGTGATTCAGATTCCTTTTCCACCTCCAGCTGAGCTCTCCAGCCTGCAGCCCTCCACAGGCTCTGCTGCCCAACAATCTACCACTGGTCTTGGTTTAGGGAAGGCCCCTGCTCGGTGGCTGCTGCTAGGTGGGGTTCTGTCTCCACCCCCAGAGCTCTGACATACTCACTTGCACAGGTTGCCAGCATGCAGGGCCTGATGGAGGAAGAGAAAGGCAGGGGAGGGCACAGGGTGGAATTGACAACTGTGGAGACCCCGGTTTTCAGCACCTTCCGGCAAATGGCACTTCGAGTCTGGGTACCCTCCCCGCAGCTCGTGGAACACTGGTGGGGAAAGAAAGAGGCCAAATGCATAAAAATTCAGGGAACTATAGGCTAATGTTTTTTGTATGGACTCTCCAACTCACCAAAATATGAGAAAAGTGGCTTGGAAAAGCAACAGCCACTGAAAGAGAGAGAAATATTAATTACGATATAACAATGTGGAATATACACCATCTTGTAGACACGGTCCACTCTAAGATTTTCTATCCTAAAGTTTCCTACAGGGATTTTACTTGTTTTCATTTCCATGGCTTGGGCTTTAGAATAGCAAGTATAGAGTACTGTGTTCAAATCGCAGCTCAGCATTTTATTAGAAAGCAAGTGATTTAACATCTTTAAGGCTGTTTCTTTTTCTTATGTTTAATTTAGAAGCCTGGAAATTAAATGAGATAATATATTTAAAAATGCCATACACAAAATAATAGTTACTGCTGATCCCTTTCTCCTTCCTTCACAGATAAATATTTTAATGCCTACCATTCCTCAATTGTTATTAATCTGCTTTGTTTGAAGGAGGTGAAAGATAGTTGCTAGTTTCAAGGAGCTGTCATTCAAATGAAAGGGCGGGGTCAAATGTATTGTTGAAAAGAAATAGTATATCGGGGGAAATACACATCAAAATGACAATGTGATATCACTTGGTATCCACTAGGATGGCCATATTAAAAACGATAGAAAATAGTAAGTTTTGGTGAGTGGTAGAAAATTGAGAACCCTCTTCATTAGAAAACAGATGAAGTTACTGGTGGGAATGTAAGATGATACAGCTTCCTACAGCCCCCTTAGAAAGCAGTTTGATAGTTTATCAAAAATACAATTTACCATAGGACCCAGAAATTTTACTACTAGGTATCTACCCAAGAGAAGTAAAAATATATACTCACATAAAAACTTATGCAAATGTTCCTGTCAGTCCTCATAATAGCCGGAAAGTGGAAACAACCCAATGTCAATCAATTTGCAAATGAATAAACAAAATTTGGTACCTTTATACTATGAAATATTATTCAGTCATGAAAGGGAATACAGTTCTCACATGTTCTACAATAAGGATAAACCTCAGAAACATTAAGCAAAGGTGAATTTTATAATACATAAATTATATCTCAGTAAAGTTGTCTATAGGATTAAATTAAATAGTAAAGAATTTGGTAAGAATATACAATTAGAAAACAAATGAAGTATTATGAAATTAATGCTAATGATTATTGAATGCCTGTGGTCCACTAGGGATGTCCTGACCTAGAACTTGAAGATGGGTGTAACACAATGTGAGTAAGCATGGGAGGCAGGGAAATTTCCAGAATAAAGGTAGAAGAATTCAGGGTAGAAGGCAGAGGCAGGCTTGGGGACAGAACCTAACCTGTTTGTACAGAGGAGCCACCCCAAGAGCCCTGAGGAGCTTGACAGGCAGTTTGGGGCCAGACTTTGGAGACTTATTTAATTTTCAGACAGAAGGTTTGGAATTGGTCCACAGGGGAATGGGAAGCCATTGAGGAGGGGAGTGACATGATGAAGGAGGTGTTTTGAGAAGGTGAATCTGGCAACAGTGTGCAGAGGATGGGAGGCTGGGATGTCAGGGAAGGAGTCACACATGGTCCAGGCTGAGATGATGAAGGCCTGAACTAGGGTTGTGGCAGCATGCCATGTTAACTTGAAAAATGACAGTAAAAATCTACAGAGTTCCCTTTCATTTTCAAGTTTTATATGCTAGCACACTGAAACGACACTCAGCTGTGCAATGCACTGCGACATAGGACCCTCTGCAAGGAATTTAAGAGGCAAAAGAGAGGACAATCAAGCCTGTTGCTTTTGTTACCTTACAATTGTGGATTCCAGATTCCACCCATCACTTATTTTATTGTGAATCATAGTACTGAACTCAAGGGTGAGGGAGGATAGGGGGAAAGAGGCTGAATATTTTTAAATCATGGTCATTTTAGTGCTGCCAAGTACAAATGCAGAAAAATAATTCTGCAGCTCAGGAGATTGGGTTATGACTTGGGTCAAGTCTAGTGATTTCTCTAAGCTTCAATCTCCACATCTCTGAAATGGGGTAGTCAAGCCACAGCAGGGATTATCAAACAATGTTGCATACTATGATGACGAAGTGATTCAGGGACTGCTTCTCAGGGGATGGGGAGACCCAATCACTGGAAATCTGAAGGTTCCATCTATGCTTCAGGAGAAGAATTGAAAGAGCTCTCATTTGATCTGTTTTAGAATTTCGACTTCATAGTAACATTTCACTTGTTAAAAGGGTCCTAAGGCTTTTTAATTTAAAAAGAGAGATATTAGACTATAGGATCTTCCAAGATCCTTCTAATTTTCAAGTGGACTACCCTGACTTTAATTTCTTTTATTTTGGGGTTGGGGGACAACTTCCATAAAAATATGATTTAAAAATATTTAGCAGTTAACTCAGGAGATTGAAGGGTTTCTTTTAAAGAGAAGGATAGCCTTTTGAGAGGTCTTCCTTTTAGAATAGAATCTGTAAGTAATTTTTTTTTTTTGAAATGTCTAAACCTTTGGCTTACTTCAGTCTCTGAGGAATTCTGTGCAGTAACCATGAGATTGAGCCCAGAGAGCTGAGGATGAAAACATCCATAGATCATCCAGGTTCTCTCTTCTCCAAAAGGAGTCCTGTGTGTATGTGTTGGGGCGGGGGGAGTGAGGAATGCACATCTCATCTCAGCCAGGGGACCACAGGCAGCCTCTGGATGGCAGGGTGAACACGAGCCTTTGTAGTGCCTCCAGGAGCTCTTTTCCCTGGCATGACTTCAGAGTAACCCCAGTGATTTGGTGATGGCTTCCCACCATTCCAGGACCCTCCCCAGTGTTCAGAATTTCTACTCATCAACCCAGATAACACAGAACCTAATTAGACTCTCTGGATAAGGGTTCATTCCTCCTGGTTCTCCAAGCATAATCTTTTCCTCCTGTGAAAACCAGCAAAGCCTGTGGGAGACCTGGGCTGTGGCCCTGCGTCTAGCCAGTCAAGGCGGGTGCTTCCTATAATTTCCTCTCCTGACAATGAGCCCAGATGGAAGAGAAGCATCATCCTAATAAGGGGTAACTTGTACTAGGCATGATGTGCTTTATATCCGTCACTTAATCTAAGCCTCCCACCTGTACGGTGGACACTATTATATCTCTAATTTACAGGCCAGGAAATGAAGACCCTGAAAGTTAATTAGCTGAAGGTTGTGCAACCAGTCATCATCACTCAGGATTTGAAGCTTGTTTGCTTTTCTTGAGTCTGAACTCCTAAATATACTGACACCTTTCTGAAGCCCTGGGTTACTAAATGGGACCTCCCTTCAGTGGTCTTCCTTTTGTGCCTAATCATGAGTGTCTCTCTTTCAAAGCTGCAGAGAGAAAAGAACTCCTTTTCTGAATTTTCTGTGTACCGTATCCTCTAAAGGCCATCAAATGCAGGAAGACAGAGGACAATGATAATACATGTGAATCACTTCCTTAGCATACCGCTCACAACAGGCTATTTTCTGATAGACTTAGGAGAGGAGTACCTTTACAGTATTCCATTGAGAGATGTCCTCACCTAGAGGCTCTTGGCAAATACATCAGGGTTCTTTCCTGAGTTGCTGTTTTATTATGTTTTTTTTTTTCATGCATATGTCACACCCCAAATCAATATTCCCATGGAAGAATGGTCACTCAGATGTCCATGTGTGAGCATAGACACATACTTGTGTATATACAAGTCCATCTTCTCTATACTTTTAACCTTTATCCTGCTGAAATCAAATTGTCTCTAAAATGCAAAAACTAATCATTTATTTGTTTTATTGTTTATTGTTCTGGGACATCTGGAGTGTGATACTGCCAGAGATAATTTTTCTTTCAAATGATGAAACCTGTGGTAATATAGGTTTGCTCTCAATTGTGATGTCCTGAGACTCTGAACAGGTTGATACTGTGTGGGGCAAGGACCTACATTGAGCTGGCTTCTTAATTCTCATAGGCAGCTTCCCCTCTGAAAGCAAGTGTCTCTGTGATATATATCAACTATCAGTAGCTCCACATAAAACAGGTCAAGGGTCAGGAAGACCAATTCAAATACTTATATGAGAGACAGGAGAAGGTCTTGAATCTGTTTTTCACTGAGAGTTTTCTTACTTCTAGCCTAGTGATCCTGGTATTGGTTTAATTTGCTTGTGAGTTCATAATGTTGGGAATTCACTAGGGAAGACACAGAGCTATGGAGCTGCAGGAGTCAAGGCAACTCAAGGAAGTCACAGGAGCTGAGGACAAATGTGTTGAAGCTGGGTCTAAATGAATTCATCCAGGTTGATGTTAGAACAATAATTATTTAGAAAAATAGGTGAGTTGGAGGTAGATCCTAAGGTGGGAGGGGAAGTTGGGAGTGGTGACTACTGAGGCAATCGCTGCCCCCAAGGCAGGACAACAGGGGAAATCAAGTTCTTTTGCTGGGAAGTTGTTGAAGTTTTAGAGCCAGGAAACTCACAGTAAAGAAGCAGGATTTCCTTGGCCTTCTTTTCCTAATAAATCATAGCCTTTATTGTCCAGTAACTTGGAAGAGAAGAACTGGAGAGGCTTTGCCCTCCCTGAACAGACTAGAAACATCTGGGAGTAGGAGGTGCCGGGAGGTCAGGAGGAGGGGGTGGGAGTGGAGCTCAAGGGAGAAGAACCCCTTGTTCTGGTCTTGTTCCAAGAGGAGCCCATTTACAATCCTCAGCTTCCGAATGTCGGGTAAGGGCTGGCCACATAGCACAGGTCCCTGCAGCCCAGTTAAAAGCTAGTTATATGCTACGGTATAAATGGTTACAAAATACTGCCCTGTAATGTTCAGAGAATTGTTTTTTTCTCTTCTTGTCTTTCCTATGTATGTGTTTGGGGTCACTTTTCCTACTCATGCTTCTTGTTCTCTCCATTTAGGGGACATCCTACCTCTGTCCAGTCCGAGAGAAGCCATTCACTGGGGCAGTCATCTTTCTTGCAGGTTTGCTGGGAAGCTGGTTTGGAAGCTGAACAGAAGGTCTCAGGAAGCTCCAGGAAGCTGCCATCAGCCATGCGCTGCTTGCAAAGAACCTCACGTTTCTGAATTCCCCCACCACAGGTCCTGGAGCACTGGGGAGGGAAAAAAGAGAAATTCAATGCAGGAAGGTAGTTTGACCACCAATTCTCACCTTAGCCTTGGTTGAGTAAAGAGTATAAAAATTAAAAAATAAAAAAAAGTAAAATTGAAAAAAAAAACCCAAACCAAACAACAACAATAACTACAGAAAAATGACTATGACAAACCACGCATCAGGCCAAAGGACTTTTTTCCCTCTCTTTGAAATGAATTTTGTAGTAAAATCTATATACCCAGGTATGTAACTTGAGCATCCAAGAATATCAGGGGCCTTGGAATCTTAGAAAGTTGCTCCTGAACTATGATTTGTAGCTGTTCAAAACAACTGGTTTAAGAGGTTAGTATAACAGGGTGTTCAACATATTTACGACCCAGTGAAAATAATTTGTGCTGCTTCCAGAATGAATAAGAGCAAGCTCCTGCTATCAGTATCAATTTTCAGAAATTTGCAGGGAGGACAGTGCTTTCCCTCTGAGTGGGAGCACTCACTCTACCACATTGGTCAGGCACTGGATTTAGGGGCTGGTTTTCTAAACAACTCCATTTCTTGTTGGATTGGTGATTTCTTAGGGCAGTGGGAGCCAGAGCTGCTGAAATTCAGAATGTAAGAAAAATAGCCTCATGTCAGTGGTTTTGGGGGACCCCTATAAAACACACTGTTTACATGTAACTTAATAGTTCTAATCCAGCTGCATGAGTCAGGAGAGGGGACCCCTGAGGCACAGACTGATGGCTGTTTCCAAATATCTATTCCCTCCATTTTAAAAGATAAAGAGCCCCCATCCTCATCTGGGTGCATGGCTTTCAGCATAGGCTATATGGGACAACCTCCCTGGAAGGTAGACACGGCCACTGGACTAAATGCTTGTCCATGGGATACAGACAGATGAGCTGTATGCACTGTCAGGAACTGTGTGTAAAGAGAGCATGGCACCTTTTCCCTTCCTTCTCTCCTCCTTGTGGGCTGGATTGTTCACACAATGTCTGAAATTGCAGTTTTCATATGGGGCTATGACAGGCAATATGAAAGAAGCCTGGCCTCCTGACTGCGAAGCCACCACACCAGCCCTGGGCTGCCTATGTTTGTGAGAAAGAAATACTTTCTACCTCATAGAAGCCATTGTTATTTTGAGTTTTCTATCACTTTCAGTCAGATATAACCCTAGGTAATACATCAACCTATCACTACTCTGTTTTAGGGCTAATTTACTTAAAAAATTTTAGGGAGCTGGGTGCGGTGGTGTATGTCTATAATCCCAGCAGTTCGGGAGGCTGAGATAGGAGGATTGCAAAGTCAAAGCCAGCCCCAGTGAGTTAGTGAGACCCTATCTCAAAATAAAATATAAAAAGGGCTGGGGATGTGGCTCAGTGATTAAGTGCCTCTGGGTTCAATCCCTGGTACAAAAAAAAAAAAAAAAAAAATTGAGGGAGTGCTTTGTTTTCTTCAAGAGAATCTCCTGTCTTTGACTTGCTGCTACCCATGGGCTTGTTGAGAAATTAGGCATGGGTTTAAAAAGTCAGAAAGCATGCACTGAAGAAGTCATCCCTGATGTAGCAGTGACTGCTAGTTTGAGGGAGGCTCTGCAATGGGTATTTATGCCTACCATCAAGGCTGTCATGGGGACAACAGTGTGCTAGGGTAAAGTCAAAACACTGCTGGGGTCCAGATTTTACTCTCTTACTTGGTGGTGTCAACCCTGGATGCATATTGAAATCACCTAGGGAGATTATGGAAAGTTCTGATATGCAGACAAAGACCCAAACTTAACAAATCAGAAATTATGGAAGGTGGGTCTCAAGTACCATTTTTTTTTTTTGATGGGCTTCCTAACTCATTCTCCCCAGATAATTCTATTGTGCATTCAGAACTGAGAACCATCTCTCCAAATGAATACCTCTTCACTATTCCTGATGGAATAAAATAAACATGGGAAAGAAAATCTGGGACCCAGAAGGGCCTCTGTTAGGATCAATGGTTGTTTGGACCCCACCCAAGCAAATATGTCGTTTGTTTGCAGTTGTAAATGGTTTGAGACCACAGAGCTATTGGATAATGACATCAGACAAGCCATCAATTTGGTCTAGCCTTTTAATTCTAGATTGTTTCCAATGATCCAGACATATGATGAACAACTTTTTTGTATGTAAAACTTAAAAAATTTCAAAACAAGAACAACCTTGCTGAATCTGATAGGGGAAAAAAATGTATCTTCTTCTGGTTAAGATCACCTACTTACATTAAAGGCTAATGAAAAAGGTGAAATCACCCTATGATGTAGATCTTATTTCTACATTAAAGAAGTAAAGGCTCAGAGAGATGAAGCTGACCAATTGAGACTGCACAGGGGCTGACACTGGTTTAGTTTCATTCAGTGTAACATTCACTAAGCTCCTACTGAGCATCATGTCCTGGACACAGCTGGAGAACAAGCCCAAATTTGGCTTCTCTCCCCTATGGTTGTAACAACTCTTCTCTGCATGTAGAACCAATAGAAGATTCTATTATTCATGCCAAAGGCCTAGGCCTGTTGAGAACAGGGTCTTTCCTCTCATCCCACTGGAGGTATGGTGCTAGGAACTTCAAGTTTTAGCCTCCACTCTTAGAACCATAACTCAGGATCCAGGTTAGGGACCACATTCTACAATAGTTCATCTATATTTTGGTGACTCTGGAAACTTGTTTTCCCTAAATCATTTGATTTCTGAGTAGAAAGGCTATAACTGAACGTAGCTCCTAAGCAATGTGTTGAAACTAGACCATACATGGGAATCTATAGAGCATCATCATAGAGACAAATGGTTCTTTCCAAGGACTTTTCTACTGGCTTTTTCCCTTAAGAAGAAAAATCTATACTATTAGACCTGTGACTTCATTGTGGCTTATTTCAGTGAGTACCTGGAATTTTCATTCACTACAGAAGCAAATTTTTTATTTAAATGCAATATAATAAAATATTGAAGAATATCACTTTAACTCCAATTGTACCCATCCTGCTTAGAATAGTACCATCTGTGAATTTAAGTTTCAACAAATATTTGTGGCATTGAATTGAAATTGGTATTTAGGAGAAATTTAAATTAGCATGGCTAAGAATTCCATTTTTTAAGAATAATCCTTGTTACTATGGATAACTAAGGTTTTAAATTTAGTTTTAGAGTCTTTTGCATGATTTCTTAGGTTCAACCTTCTCTTATTTCTGTCAAATTCTGTGTTTTAACCAGCCAGTTATGCCATAATCAGATTAGTTATAACCTTTTATTGTTCAGTCTTTTTCAGAATTCTTTTATAACTAGACAACAAACCATGTGGATTATTGACTCTTAAGGATATGCCAAACTGAGGGACTGCATTCTTCACAATATTTTCCATTCTGTGAATTACTAAAATTTTTCCACAAACTTAATGTAATTTTTTGAAGCCACAATTGTCAGAAAGAAACAAATTTATTGTGGAAAATCAAAAATTTTAGTCATAGGTTCTCCCCTATGCCTACTCCACATGTCCACTTAAATAGAAGTAGACACCAACCATTTATATATGTTCAAGTAAGCACCACCATTTATATACATGTGGGTACTTTCCCTCCAACTTCACCCCAAATTGTTCCTCTCTCAGTCTTCCCCAATCACATAATGGTGTCATGTTCAGGGTTAGACTTAGGCAGTACCCATGAGAACCCTTTTCCTCACCTTCACCCTCCCCCAACACCCAACTCATGAGCAAATGCTGTCGGGTTTACTACAAAACAATAAGTTGTAGCTTTGAAATACATAATAAGTACCATCATCTCCTATCTGAACTACTGCAAACTTTCTAGCTAGCTTCCTAGTGCTGTGGTCTGAATGTTAGTGAACCCTTCCCCATTCATATTTTTTTTTTTTTTTTTTGAACCAGGGATTGAACTCAGGGACACTCGGCCACTGAGCCACATCCCCAGCCCTATTTTGTATTTTATTTAGAGACAGGGTCTCACTGAGTTGCTAAGGGCCTCGCTAAGTTGCTGAGGCTGGCTTTGAACTCAGGATCCTCCTGACTCAGGCTCCCAAGTCACTTGGATTACAGGCGTGCGCCACCATGCCCAGTCCCATTCATATTTTGAAACCATAACTCCCAAGATAATGATGTTAGGAAATGGGGCTTGAGGCTTTGGGGAGGTGATTAGGCCATGGGGGTGATGAAGCCCTCATGGCTGGGATTAGTGCTCTTCTAAAGGAGGCCACAGAGAGCTGCCTTATCCCTTCCACTGTGGGAGGTCACAGGTGGAAGGTGTCATTCATGAAACAGGAAGAAGGTCCTCACCACACAGAGATACAGACATGCAGGCACCCTGATCTTGGCATTCCTAGCCTTCAGGACTATGAGAAATACATTTGTTTATGAAACACCCAGTCTGTGATGTTCTATTTTAGTGGCACAAAACCAACCAAGATAATAACTAACCAAGTATTTCTTTTCAGCTCTGTCTTATCTATAGTCTATCATATTCTAGAATACTAAAATTATGACCTCTATTTTTTTTTCTTTTTAATTTCTGGATTTCTAATGTGGTATTGCATCATGTCAACCATTCTTGGTTCATTTGTTTTTGACATTTAACACTTAGTGTTCTATTTTGTGAGTCATTTTCTCATCTATGTGCTCAATAATCGTAAACAATCAAGCATCTGGAGTGATTTAATATCTTATTTAATGTTTTTTTTTCCCTTTCCCAATGTCCTATTCATTCGCATTTTAGAATTTTGACCATGAACTCTTTGTTGATGGTGTGCGGTCTTGCTTTTCTCTTTCCCTTTGTACTCGTCATTCTGTGTTGGTTGTTTTGCAGTTGCTTCTGTCCAGCCCGTCACTTATCAGTTTGCAGGTCTTGTGACTGCATATGGTTCCAAGGTGATAATAAGGATCTTGCCGCTCTAGCTGGGAGATCAACTGGTAAAGCTCCTGATGATAAGCTAAGGCACATCGGTATTTCTGCAGTTCACAGCGGGGTTGGAAGTGAGCCACAGCAGGTTTTTCATTTCTTTCCAACATTCTTTCAAAATAGGATAATCTCAATTCAGACATAATAGCATGCAGGGAGTCTTCCTATTGACTTATTTTGGGACCACATTTAGTACACTGGAATCATATTTGTTGCTACCAACATTGAGACACACAAAAAGAATAATGTTTCAATTAAACCATGAATCAGATCACATAATTCCCCCATTTAAAAACCTTCCAATGTTTTCCCCTTGCAATTAAAATTAAAATCTAAACTCCTTTAACCCTGTCCTGCGAAGTCCTGCTTATTTTCTGGTCCTCACCCTGATGGAACTTCCAGACTGTCAAAGTCAAATCCTTCCAACTTCATTCATTCATTCCACATACATTTATTAAATGTCAATCATGGAACAAGCCTTGTTCTAGTTAGGTGATGATATGGCAGTGAACAAGAGAGTCCACATATACTTCTACAATCTCATTTCTTATATCTCTCTATTCCTGCACTTGTTTCTGTTTGGTCCTCAGATATGCCAAGCTTGTTTCTCCCACATGGCCATTGCATTTTCTCTTCTTTCTTCCTGGACCATTCTTGTCTTAGGTCTGCAAGTGACTGACTTTCTAATCATTCAAATTTAATTCCATTCTCCCCTGCATAGAGAGGTATCTCTAATTTTCCTAACCAGAGTGGTTAAGCCAGTCTCTATCCCATTACTCAGATTATTTTAAAAATAGCACTTTAAAATAATGCTTATTCTTTCAGAAATTACCACCCATATCCTATCAAGTACATAAAAAAGGGATTAGCTTCTCTTATTGTTCATATTAAAAGCTTTTGAAGTTTGCATTCAAAACTCCATCACTCATTTTCATCTTTCCACATCTTTTTTCCTTTCCTTTAAAAAAAACAAACAAACTAATGATTTGCTTGTTTTATCATAAAGGAGTGGTCAGGATGTAAGTGATGGTAGAGTGACGTTTTATAATGGATTCTGGAGATATGTGGCATTTTGATATGATCCATAAATATTTACACTGTTGAAAATGTAGTATATTTTTGAGAGAAGTAATGGTTGGTTCATAAAGCCATTATCCCCTAAGCGTCAAAATTCCATATTTTCTTTTAATCATTTGATTATAATTCACAAATTCCCCACGAGTCCTACTGAGTTCATCAGCCATAAAGACCATGCTAAGTTTGTTACTTGGTGTCTGAAATTTTAGATACTTCCCTGTTGATGTTGGATTTGCAGGAGTACAGATTGCTTCAATGTTCAATGGCTAAAAAATTCTTTTTCTAAATATTTTATGAAGCATATGGGCTTCTGTTCAGTTTGAATAAATCCTCTGAAAATAAACAAGTAGCTGAATAAGGAAAAATACAGATTAATTTTCTCTTCCAAACTGAGAAAGTAGGTGATGAAAATAATATGTGGTATCTCAAGAATGGAAATGTAATAAAATTGTACTGTAGAGTGACCACTCACAATAACACAGCTGGGTTGTCACTTTGCAGCTAGGACCTAATTTAAGGGACAGACCTCAGACAATTCCCCTCAACTTTACATAGAAATCTGTAACAGCATGGTGACAGTTGTAAGGAGAGATTAAAAAACCATCTTGTATTGAAGTTTGACCTGTACAAATAGCTTCTGTGAGATTCTCAGCACCCAGAGATAAAAGTCCAGACTCCTGAGAATGTCCTTCAGGGCCCTCACACCCTAACCAGCAATGAGCTTTCTGGAATATTCCTTGAGATTCTTCCATGTGCCAGTGCTTTAGCTACAATAGACAATTTGCCCTTCCCTAAGCATGCAGATACTTTCTCTGCTCTGCTCAGGTCTCTGACCATGCTGTCCACTCTGTGAGAAATGCCCCTAGCTCTTGGCTCATCCTGAAACTCACAAGACATTCTTGAAGGTCAAGCTCACAGGCTACTTCCTCAGCAAAGTTTGTCTATCCCCCTGCATCTCCACCGCACTCTGACCCCTGGTTGGAAGGGTACTGTATCTCTTTTGAAAGGACTTGCTGAACATCTGATAATTTCCTCTGCCTCCCTATGTGCACACAGGATTAGGAGCCTTTTGAGGAAAGGGAATTTATTCATCTTCATACTCCCCAGTGCCTAGTGCAGTGTCTGGCAAAGAACATGCACTTCATAAATGTTTGCTGAATTGATGATTGGATGGATGAAAGAGCCCCAAATCCAGATGTTTCAAAGATGTAAAACAAACATCCAGCTGATGGGCTGATCATCCATCTTTTTATGAGGCTGTTTTGTCGTTAGTCAGAAGCCGCTTCCCTGGATGTCAGCAGTGGATCTGAGCCAGTGGCGGTAAGTGTTCTGCTGTCTCTTCTGACCCTCCAAGTATGGGAGACAACCTTCTAGCTGAGGGAGTACTGGCAGGGATTTATTTATTTTATTTATTTTATTTTTTTGGTACCGGGGATTGAACTCAGGGGCTCTTCACATGCATTCTCTCCACCTGACATTCAAAACAATCCCATGACAAAGATACTATTATTATCCTCATTTTCATATGAAAAACCAAATGAGGCAAGGAGAGGTCAAAATTATTGTCTTATTATGTAAGAAACAGAGCATGGATATTAATAGTCTCCAAATCTCATATGCTTAACCAATCCTCTATAAATATAGTTGACATGAAGTTTTTATAAAATTAAAATAATCCATTAAAGCATTTCACTCAGTCAAGCACATAGCAAACACTTTAAAACCTTAGCTATTACTAACACCTTGCTTGTCCCATTATCTTACTGTATTTCAGGAGATCTTTAAAATACCCAGGTTTACACATACTGTGTTAAATCGAATTCCCAAATCAGCTCATCAGCATATGCAATAGCTCTGTATTTCTTCTTCTTCTTTTTTTTTTTTTTTTGGAACCAGGGATTGAACCCAGGGACACTCGGCCACTGAGCCACATCCCGAGCCCTATTTTGTATTTTATTTAGAGACAGAGTCTCACTGAGTTGCTAAGGGCCTCGCTAAGTTGCTGAGCCTGGCTTTGAACTCGCAATCCTCCTGCCTCAGCCTCCCAAGTGTTGGGATTACAGGCGTGTGCCACCACACCCGGCTCTGGCAGGGATCTTGCTCTTAACTGCTTGTCTTGTCTTTGCTCAAAAATCTTCCCCAGTGTATTTCCATGAATGAAAAGATGTTTTTGTCAATCTTCAAAAATTATGGAATATAAAATTTTAAATTAGTAAAGGCTCCAAATTCTGTGATAACTTTGTAAACATGCTAAGATTACCTGGTGAGGCTGGTGCTCAGAGGCAGAATGCAGAGAAGAAAATGTTTCAAAAGGAGCAACAGCAAGAGAAAGTTAACAAAATTAGAGAAAAAACATCTGCCTTATGAATCATCATTTAAATAATATTCTGGTATAAAGAGGTAAATCTCTGGTAAGAGGTATTATTTTAAAAATATGCTATAAAAATAAATAATGAAAATAGTATTTATATTGCATATACTAACTGCCACATGTGTTTCATGATATAAGGTCATGGGTTCATTATTTTTATAAGAAAAGTAAGAAATATGCAATAAGAAAAACACTTAATAGTTATGTTCCTATACAGAAATACAATGGCTCAAGTGACCTATATTTTTAAAGGTTTTCCCCATAATCAGCATGTTAATAAATTCTGCCTGTATTGATGCTTTTGATTTCATCTCAGTTGTTTAATTTATCGATAGCTGAGTTCATTTCCGTAGTACTTCAAATCATATTATTGAACCCAACACAAAGTGCAACTTATTTTCTGTTTCTAAGGTCAACTTTCCAGGTTTAACATAATCTACTCTGCTTAGGTATCTAACTCATTTCACTCATTTCTTCATTCACTCATCCACTCTTTCAGCAAATAGTTATTGAGTACCTGCTGAGTGCCAGGCACTGTGTTAAGTGCTGGGGAGATAGGATGAATAAAATGGTTACCAAGCTGCCTGTATTTGCTGTCCAGTGAGGGAGAAATATTTACTGCAAAATGTGACAAGTTTTATGAAAGGCAGATACAATGGAGAATGCTACTAAATCTTTATGGAAAAGTTGGGCAGCGCTATCGAGGTGGTAGTGGTGAGTGACTGGGCAGGGTCACAGGAGTTGGGGCAGAGTCGTGTGTGCACACATATCCCAGGTATGAAAGAACATGCGTGTTCATGTAACTCAGCTGTCCTGAGAAGGGGGGCTCATGAGGAAGAGAGGTCAGGAAACCAGACTGAGACATTAGAAGAGGGGCAAAAGGTAAAGGGCCTTTGAACACAATCTTGGGGCATCAAAGGTGGTTTTAAAGCAGGGACAACATGATCCAATTTGTAGAAAATGACTCAGTATAGGCCAAAGAGTTTCAAAGAATACGGCCCTGTGAGGCATTAATAGGTGTGCCACGGAGAAAACGACTTTTGGTTAGATACGTCTAGATAATGCTGCATACCATATCCCTCTTGGGGGGTGGGCGCGGTTCTCAGCACATATTAGTATTTTCAAGGCTCAGGAAAGGGCCTGGAGTAAAGAACCACCCTATCAAGTTGGAAACTCTGGATGACAGTCACACAAGACAACCCGGGGACATACAGTCAGAGGCTGTGTGTAACAGTTGGTACTTGATGGAAAGGACTTGGACAAAGCTGCAGGAGGAGGATTAGAAAGGAAGACAGTGCTGCGGGGGGGGGGGGGGGTGGGGGGTGGTGCGAATGTAGGAGCTGGAACCAAGAGGATACAGATGTAGAGTATGACAGACACTTGAGGCTGAGAAGGGCTCCACTACCAGGTAGGGAACAGGCTGGATAGTGGTGACAACCTGCCATAAAGATCAATGCAGGGAGACCAAGTCTGCTGGGGAAGGGTACGGGCAGGTGTGCACCACGTTTGGTGCCAGACTTTTGGAGATGGAGGCATTTGGGCAACACAGGAGACTGAGAGGCCCCAGAGGCAGATGGAGACAGTGCGTGGTATACAACAGAAGTCACAACAGAGTCAAACTAAATCAGGGCTTAAAGAAAGAGAAACAAGAACTGTGATCTCACTTACTAAACAAAATTATTAAAATGAAGATAGAACTTTTACTCCAACCTGTCTGTGGATTAGATTTACTTCATTCAACTACTATTAATTAAGCTTTCTTAAGCCCGAAGTACAAGGCCTGCATCATGGACCTTCTGGTTGATATTCCTGTTATGTTGTAAAGTACAGACCCACTAAAATTCAGAGCAATTATGACAAGGATCCTTCTGCTAATAAATTTTAAAAAACCCTATCCACATGTGAAATTTGATCTTTGATCTCTGTTTTGCTCTGTTTATTGTTGATTCTAAAGATAGAATCAAGGGTTCATTTTCTTATGAAATACCTTCTTGAAAATAAGTCCTGGCAGAGGAGGGAGTGTTCCTAGTTGACTCTGAGGGAGGGAAAACTGCAAGTGGGCAGAGGAACGACAGACATCCTAATAGGATTCTTTTCTCTCAAGACACAACATTTTACATAAATCTGGCCTCTAAGTTAAGGGTTCCATAGATTTATATTTTAGTCACTGGGATACAACAAGATGACTCTAATGTCACTTTCTAACAGAATTCAGCTCTCTAATCCAAACCAAGATAGTTGGTGTGTGCATGCACACGTGTTTTAATCTAGAACATGAAAACCTTATTTCTCAAGCATTTATAGTTATCATTAAATTTTTTTCCTTAATATCACCAGCAGAGATTCCTCTCTTGTATTGCCTTTTTACACAGCTAAACTATATGCAGTGTGAACTGTGACTCTGATGAAAAAAGGTTTACTGGGAAAGGGAAAAGCAATCTAATCATAGTTTTCAGCTGGTGGAAGGGGCTGGAGCTATGGAGATTACTCCTGTCTCAGCACAGATGTGTGCAATGTCTATGTGCAGTTGGGAGGATACAATCCTGAACATAAAACATGCACAGTGTAGAGAAATATAAATCATGCTTTGGAGCACGCTAATTCATTTCAGTTTAACCATCCAGCATCTTTCTCCTTTTTTGAGTGGGGTGGGATACCAGGGATTGAACTCAGGGGCACTCAACCACTGAGCCACATCCCAGCACTATTTTGTATTTTATTTAGAGACAGGGTCTTACTGAGTTGCCTAATGCCTTGTTTTTGCTGAGGCTGGCTTTGAACTTGTGATCCTTCTGCCTCAGCCTCCCAAGCCACTGGGATTACAGGCATGTGCCACTGCATCTGGCTCCTTTTAGTTTTCTTATTCCATTTTTTTATATTAATTTTTAGAATGAAAAGTAAAGGAATACTGCTGCAGATGCCATAGACAGTGGTGGGGGAGGGGTAGTGGAAGGCAGGTTTTTTATCTCTAAGACCTTGTGTTGGTAGAGACCAAGTGTTTAGCCCACATTGGAGCAGACTAAAGATTGCTGAATAATGACCCCAAAGACATCTACGTCTTAATCCCTAGTACCTGTGAACACATTACTTGACATAGTAAAAGGGAATTTGCTGCCGAGCGCGGAGGCGCACGCCTGTAATCCAAGCGATTTGGGAGACTGAGTCAGGAGGATTGTGAGTTCAAAGCCAGCCTCAGCAACTTAGCAAGGCCCTAAGCAACTCAGTGAGGCCCTGTCTCTAAATAAAATACAAAATAGGGCTGGGAATGTGGCTCAGTGGCCAAGTGTCCCTGAGTTCAATCCCTGGTTCCAAAAAAAAAAAAAGGGAATTTGCTGATACAATTAAGTTCAGGATCTGGAGAAAGGGAGATGATCCTGGTAAGCTATGTGGTCACAATGGTCCTGATAAGAGGTAGGCAGGAGAATCAGTCAGAGAGGGAGGATATGCAGACAGAGTCAGTGGTTGTAGTGATAGGCTTTGAAGACAGAGGAATGGACCATAAAGAAGCCAAGAAGCAGGTGGCCTCTAGTAGATGGAAAAGGAAGTGTTAACAGATCCTCCCCTGGAATCTGCTGACCCTTTGATTCTAGCCCAGTGAAACTGATTTCTGACTTTTGTCCTCCAGAGCTACATGAGAGCAAATTCCTGTTGTAAACCACTAAATCTGTGGTAATCCATAGCATCCATAGAAAGCTAACACACAGATTACCTGCCCTGGATATAGGCATCAAACACTGAGTTTTATGTAAACTGCTCATTTTCAGGCTATCATGTTTTCAAATTTCCTTTTAATACTTCAGAGCAAAGATAGGTTGCATGCAGAGTAGGCATGAGAAGGGGTTTCAAAGCATTCAGGCCCCCTTTTCCATGACCAGCTATCTGAATTGGGACACCCCCTCCCCCCTGCCCCCCACAACCTTGTTTCCTCTCAAGGGTGCGGTGAGGAATAAAACAGAAAATGCAAGAGCTGCAGAACGAGTTCTGCTATGTGAAGTTGGAATTCATGTTGACCTCACAGTGCTCTAGGCTCCTCCTCTGCAACATGGAAATACTATTAGTAACCATCATACAGGAGAGTGAGGATTAAGGAGTCAAGGATGTCATGTGCCTAGAGCTGCAGGTGATGCATTGTAAGTAGTGCTCTTATTATAAAAAGAAGTAACTTCCTAAGATGTTGCATGTGATCAATAAATGAGCCTGGCTGGCATGTGCCTCTTTCTGTAGCATTTTCTTGGCCTAGTTTACCTACATTGGGTGTTATGGGTTCCACTGAGACCTGGTCTCTGCCTTCATTGATCTTATGGTCTAATTCACAAGAAAGTCCCTGTGCAGGTAAATTCAGTGAGCAGGCCTGATCCTGAGCACACTGTAGTTTCAGTGTGGGGGGTTGGTAGAGGAATCCTGGCAGAGGAGAGAGGGCTGTGGTTCAGCCCTGAGAGGCAGAGGGGAGGGAAACTGCAGGTGGGCAGGGAGCAGAGCAGGTAAAGGAATGCAAGGGCAGGGGCAGATTTGCAGGGTGAAGGCTTCAGATTTTCACATGGTGGTTTTATGAGGGTGACAGAGAATCCCTGAAAAAAATCCGAGCAGAAGGCAGTTGTGATCAAAGTGCTTCCGACTAATCCATGGTATGTGTAGCAGCGACTTTCAATCATGCTGTGGTTATTCTCCAGTGTGATACAAGGGTGTGGTGTCTGAGAATTCATTTATAACCAACACCAAAGATAGAGGAGGAAGGGGAGGAAAAAAGGTGGGAAAGGAGGAGCAGGAGCTTAATAAAGTAGAAAAAAGGCAGAGGAATAATATATGAAAAATGAAGTATTCAGAAGCCATCTAAATACATACTAACAAGATATTAAAGCTAGATTGACAAATATCGAATGAATTCTTCACATAAGACCAGAGATCAAAACCAAGAGATGAAGTATGAGTATGAGGTAGAAATGAAGCTAAAATGGCCCTCTGACAACCAAAGCCAGAATTAGATTTCTGCTTTATTTCTGTTTAGTTGTTTCTAAGACAAAATTTTAAGGTAAGTACTTGGACTTAATGCTTGGTTCCTGCCAGACCTGCAGAATGTATAAATATTGGTTATTTGCCATTTGTTAGGCAAATGCTCTACAAAGAAGGTTGTGCTCCTATCTAGCAGGGGACAATACATGTAATTTGTGCTTTTTATCCAGGAAAAGAAACGTACACACGAAGTCTGTGGCAACCCTGTGTTCAAACAGCAAGGGGGGAGAGGTCTCCACTCCAACACATTGTTTCTTAAGTGAAGGACTTGATACCATCTCCTTTTCTCTCATGTGAACAAAGGCTGTGTGCTAGCTGGAGTATGAGAGGCCTCAGCATCATCCTCTGGCAGATCCACATAACTAAAAAGGAAAGAGCACATGAGTGCACATCAGGTCCCTTACCCCACCAGGGACTGCTGAAGAATCAGTGGGCTAACCAGGCAAATGGGCATCAACAGCTAGTATCCTAACTGGTGGTGTCTGTCCTAAGACCACACCAATCAGTTCAGAGGCTTGAAGTTACTCCTCCTTCCAGCACAGATGACTTCCTTCCTTTTTGGTAGAGGTTAGGGGTGGCTGATTTTGCCCAACAAAGCTTAACTAAAGGAGTAGGATTCTAGGGAATAAGGTAAGAAGAATAGTCTATTGTTTACTCCAGGTTTAGAGAGAGTCTGACTTGGAGACATAAAGCCAGAAATTCAGGACCCATGGGGAGGTACATTTGATCCCTCATTCGTTTTGGCATATAATAAACATTTTATCCACAACCTACTCTGTACCTAATGACAGCACCTGTCACTAGCAATACAGGGACTTCACAGTTCTGACAGTGGAAACTGATTTGAACGGACTCTTTACCTTTCCTTAGGGTTAGTGGCACAGTTTAAGGTCATTAATTTACTTTAATTAGAGGCAGCTCAGGTAAATGCACAAGACACCAGGAACCTGGTTCCAGTCCAGGCTGCATGACCCTGAGCAAGGCCACTTGTAGGCCATGCTTACATCATGTGTAGGACAAGAGTGCTCATATACAATCCTCAAGCCCCCTTTTAGCCTTACAACAATGGGGTTTGATACTGCAGAAAGCACCCCATAAAATTACATTGCTGGCCACCCCTAAATTTGCTAGCAGTGTGAACCCCAGTTTCCTCCAACCTAAAATAAGGATAATAAAGCCTAATTTCCACTGAATAGTTATGAGAATTAACTTCAAGTAGATGTGGAATAACATACATATTTCTTAGTAATATCCTGGTACATCAGTGTTCAAGATGTATTGCGTTCTCTTTACTTCCATGAACCATCACACAGTGGTATACAATTTATGAAATTAGCCATCATACATTTAAGCTTGAAAAGAAAATATATAGTCAAAGTCTGTTTCTAGCTGCTTTGTAGTCGCCCCTCAGTGTGTGCAAGGGATTGGTTCCATGATCCTCCTCTGATTTGGTTCCAGTTCTCTATGAAAAATGGCATGGTATTTGCATACAACTTATGTACATCCTCCTGTATACTTTAAATCATCTTGAGATTACTAATAATGCCTAATATAATGTAAATGCTATGTAAACAGTTGTCATACTGTATTGTTTAGGGGATAATGACAAGGAAAAAAAAATCTATACATGTTTAGCTCAAAGGTAACCATTGCAGGCTTAACCAGATCGTATATAATGTGCGGTTGCTTAGACATACAGATGTGGACAATCTGGATATGGAGGGCTGACTGTACTTTAGTGATTTGCTTACTTGATTCTTGGAGTACTTTACTGAACCACAGCTCCAAGATGGACAGGGGGAAGGGAGGGAGGGAGGGAGGGAGGGAGGGAGGAAGGAAGGAAGGAAGGAAGGAAGGAAGGAAGGAGGGAAGGGAGGAAGGGAGGGAGGAAGAAAGGAGGGAAGGAAGGAGGGAGGGAAGGAGGGAAGGAAGGAAGGGTGGGAGGGAGGGAGGGAAGAAGGAAAGAAGGAAGGAAGAAAGGAAGGAAGGAAGGAAGGAAGCAAGGAAGGAAGGGCGGGCCTGGAGGATATTTGGCAGCATAGAAGAGGCAGCCCCTCTCAGAACTGAGACAAGCCTTTGTAAGGTGCCTTCCTCTCTCCTCAGGTGGTGACCATGTGACTTATCATCCAAACTAGGACACTTCTGAAAGTTTAAAACTGTCTCAAACAGGGATGTATGTCCCTGTCACCTTTCAGGTTTACTTTTTATAACCTTTCTTGTCACTTTAAAGCTAAGTCCCGTGTCCTGATGATAAGCACATTGCAAAATGAGATATGCAAGTGATCAGTTAAAAATCCTTCTGTGTTCTTCAAAGGCATTAAGGCATACAAGAAGTCAATTTGACAAGTTTGAGAAATATACATTAATTTTAGATAGATGACTACAACAGAATAGTTGTGTTTTTATTATTAAAATGTAATATTTTGGTGCAGGATCAACATTTCTGTAAAGGGTCGGAGAGTAAATATTTTAGGTTTTGTGAGCCATTTGTTCTCTGATTCAACCACACAATTCTGCCCATGTACTGCAAAAGCAGCCACAGATGCTAAGTAAAAGAATGGGTGTGGGGCTGGGCTGGGGATATAGCTCAGTGGGTTCAATCCCCAGCACCCCAAAAGAATGGGTGTGGGTATGTTTGAGTAAAGTTTTATTTACAAAAAGGGCTGCAGGCTAGGCCTTAGCTTGTGGTCTGCAGTTTGTCTATCCTAGCTTTAAAATAATGGTTTCCAGATTTTTAGAATTCATAGGTCCAAGAAAATGAAAATAGATATCTGAAATTGACTTAGGATTTCTAACTTACTTTGCTAAGTAGTGAAGCTAAAAAAAAAGATCATTACCTAATGGCCTTATTTCTTTTTTTAATTTTATTTTTTAATTTGTTCTAATTAGTTATACATTTCAGTAGAATGCATTCTGACACATCACATGTACAAAAATAGAGCACAACTTCTCATTCCTCTGGCAGTACATGGTGCAGAGTCATACAGGGAGTGTAAACATACAAGTATATAGGGTAATAAAGTCTGTCTCATTCTACCTTCCTTCCCATCACCATAACTCCTCCCTTCCCCTCATTCCCCCCTGCACAATCCAAAGTTCCTTCATTCTTACCTACACTCCTCCAACCTCCACCCCCATTATGGATCAGCTTCTGTTTATCAGGGAAAACAGTGGCCTTTGGATTTTTGGGTTTGGCTTATTTCACTTAGCATGATATTCTTCCACTCTGTCCATTTACCTGCAAATGCCATAATTTCAATATTCTTTAAGGGTGAGTAATATTCCATTATGTATATATACCATAATTTCTTTATCTATTTAATTGTTGAAGGGCATCTAGGTTGGTTCCATAGTTTAGTTACTATGAATTGAGTTGCTATAAACATTGACGTGGCTGCATCACTGTAGTATGCTGATTTTAAGTTCTCTGGGTATAAACTGAGGAAAGGGATAACTGGGCCAAATGGTGGGTCCATTCCAAGTTTTCTGAGAAATCTCCATACTGCTTTCCAGAGTGGTTGCACCAATTTGCAGTCCCACCAGCAATGTATGAGTGGACCTTTTTCCCCACATTCTCACCAACATTTATTGTTGCTTGTATTCTTGATAATTGCCATTCTGACTGGAATGAGGAGAAATTTCAGTGTATTTTTGATTTTCATTTTTCTAACTGCTAGAGATGTTGAACATTTTGTCATATGTTTGTTGGTGGATTGTATTTCTTCTTCTATGAAGTGTCTGTTCAGTTCCTTAGCCCATTTATTAATTGGGTTATTTGGTTTTGTTTTGTTTTTTTGAGTTCTTTATATATCCTGGAGATTAATGCTCTATCTGAGGTGGGTGTGGTAAAGATTTTCTCCCATTCGCTGGCTCTCTCTTCATATCATTGTTTCCTTTGCTGAGAAGAAGCTTTTTAGTTGGAACCCATCACATTTATTGATTCTTGATTTTACTTCTTATACTTTAGGAGTCTTGTTAAGGAAGTCAGGTCCTAAACTGACATGGTGATTTGTGGGCCTACTTTTTCTTCTATTAGGCACAGTGTCTCTGTTCTAGTGCCTAAGTCTTTAATCCACTCTGAGTTGATTTTTGTGCAGGGTGAGAGATAGAGGTTTAATTTCATTTTACTACATATGGTTTTCCAATTTTCCCAGCATCTTTTGTTGAAGAGGCTATCTTTTCTCCAGTGTAAGTTTTTGGTGCCTTTGTCTAGTATGAGATAACTGGGTTTGTTTCTGTCTTCTATTCTGTACCATTGGTCTACATGTCTACCATTGTGATACCTCCTGCTTCACTCTTCTTGCTAAGGATTCCTTTGGCTACTCTGGGTCTCTTATTTTTTCAGATGAATTTCATGATTGATTTTTGTATTTCTATGAAGAATGTCATTGGGATTTTAATAGGAATTGCATCAAATTTGTATAACACTTTTGGTAGTATGGCTATTTTGACAATATTAGTTCTGCCTATCCAGGAGCATGGGAGATCTTTCCATCTTCTAAGATCTTCTTCAAGTTCTTTCTTTAGTGTTCTGTAGTTTTCATTGTAGAGGTCTTTCTTTTGTTAGATTGATTAGCAAGTATTTTATTTTTTTTGAGACTCTTGTGAATGGGGCGGTTTTCCTAATTTCTCTTTCAGCGGATTCATCACTGGTATATAGAAATGAATTTGACTTATGTGTATTGATTTTATATCCTGCTACTTTGTTGAATTCATTGATTAGGTCTAGGATTTTTCTGGTGGAATTTTTTTGATCTTCTAAAATATAGAACCATGTCATCGGCAAATAGTGATAATTTGAGTTCCTGCTTTTACAATGTTGAGGTATGTTAATGGCCTTATTTCTTAGAATTTTTAAGTAGCAAAAAATAGAAAGGACATGGATTCAGAAACAATTTAGCTTTAGGAAAACCCACCATATTATCTATATTTTAGAAATTTTTCCTTAGCTGATTCCAACATTATCAGATTAACAGATGGGTCATTTGAGTTGCTTTTGGAGAGAAGTGGGGTGTAGTACAATAGAAAGAACATGGTATTCATAATTAACAGCTTTATATTTGCATAAGGTTGGGGAAGTACTAAGAAGGGAGGAATGAGCAGCACTTGACCATTCCCTTAGTGGGACAAGAATCCTTTGTCTTGAACAGCTATTGCAAACATACACTCCAATATTGAGTGACATCAAAACTCACCGGTTGCCACTGTGCAGGGTACCATGCTGGGGGGCAATTGAAGCGGTTGCAAGCTTGCACTGTGCTGGGCTTAGGGTGTCGACATAGATCATCAGCCAGGACTACCATTTCATTCATTTCTCTGGAAAGCAGGTGAGAGCAGAAGACATCTCTGGTCTGCAGACCAACACCACAGGTGAGACTACATGGACTCCACTTGCCAATTTCCCACCTGAGAAGAAATTAAAAAGGACAAAGACTACCTTATTTGCTATGCACAGAACATTTCCCACGAACTCAGGGTTATTAATTGATTAAAAACTTCCACTGGGAATGTGGGAAATTCTAGCCAAAGATTGGCTAAAAATTCTATCTAAGCCTAGAATCCATCCTTCTTCTTCATGTTCTGGTATTCATTTAGAATAAAGCAAAGAGGGTGACAGAGTGCAGCATCCAACGTTCACCTACAAAATCTCCAGTAATGATTATGACTACATCTATTTTGATGGAACACACAAGCTTCATCAAAATAAAGGTGCTATGTTAGACATAAGTTGGGTACATAAAAAGTTTGGGTATCGAATATTGAATGGTGGGTCTAGAAAAAAACTTTCTGCTAATTTCTCCAGCCCCCATTCTTAGTGAGACTGAAAAAAATTGTGCTTGTTATTCTTTGGCTTCAAAGTGAAAGGTCACTGGTTCCAACTTCCTTCAGACTTCCATCACAGCACAGAAACATCTCTGTCTTATGTATAAATATCATCACTGCCTGGGACTGGATAATGTAAAAGAAGTGGAGGCTGCTAAATAGATCAGTCTTCCTGAAGGGAAGTAAGTGGAGTGAGCGCTCATTATCTGGACATAGAAGTCAAACACACAGATGAGTTGAGTGCATGAATTGGCCAGTTCTAAATGGCTGTGTCTTGAGAAGCACATTTATAGTGAGCTAAGGGCCTATAAAAACAGCCAACTGCACTTCCCTGTTGTTACAGCCTCCAAAATGGGAATGATAAGTACAAAGCTCAGTTGCCTGGGCTCTGAGTCAGAGCGTTCTCTAATGATCAGTTTTAGAAAGTTCTGTTTACAGTTGGAGGCACAAAGATTCTACAAATGGGAGTTAGCCAAGAAAAGCATGGCAGCAGATCCCAGAGTAGTTAGTCTGCCTGTTTTTCATAACCAGCTCAGAAAATTGGTTTAAAATCTTTGGCCTTAATGATTTTCATCAGACTGTTAAAGTAAGTGTCTACTCTCATCTTTTCCTGCTATTCTAATAGGTACCTACTGTCCCATCCCTATTTGTACTACCTTCTTTTGTCTACACTGTTCATACCTGTAATGAACTACTTGGTACATCCACTTATGCCCCAGAGTTTTCTAGCTCCATCTTAATGTAAGCTATATTTCTAATTTGGAATACCTTTTGTCTTTCCCTTATCCCTCAAAACTTCTTACATTTCTACATATCCAGATTTGACCCATTTTTAAAAGATTGCATTCACACTTGCTCCAGACACTGGTCACTTTCTCAATTGCATTATAGCTGTTCTGCCTGTCCAGGGTCTGGCTAGAGTATAAAGACCTTCTGAGGTTGGGCCTGTGCCTGAGTCAGTTTTGTGGCACTCACAGTGTCCGTCATGCTACCTTGTAAATAGTTAATAAATTCCTGAAAAATGAGCATATAGAAGGGTCTTCTGTTGCACAGGGCATGTGAATGTATTAGCTTATTTGGTTTTCTCCAGGGAGATAGGCTTCATTAATTTTAGTCATTTACAGTTGAGGGAATCTAAGAATCCAAGATGTTGACTTGTTCAAGTACCCATCAATTACAAATAGTGAAGCCAGGATTCAGACTTGCATACCTCTGACTTCAAAGCCTGTGTTTTCCTACTGTACCATGCTATCTCCTGGCAATACCTTGAAAACTCTCCTATAAGCATTACAAAATTTTAAATGACTAGAAGAAGTGAGGGTGGATGGAATATATTTCTTTTGATCCTTGTGCAAATTTCTATAAAATTCTCTTATTTTTAACTCCCTAGCAGGATTTTTTCAAGTTATAAAATGTTGTGGTGCTAGAAAGGTTTTGAGATTTGTCCAAATATCATTTCCTACCCCTTCTTTCTAAAGGTGGAGCCTTGAGTGTGGACTGGACACTCATTGCAAGAGGCTCCCTTGCAATGACTATAATGAGGCAGAAGTGATGCTCTGAGACTTCCAAGGCTGGACCATAAAGGATATAGTTTCCCTTGGTGCTCTCTCTCTTGGCTTATTCTTGGTGGGGGGAAGCTAGCCAACACATCATGAAGACACATATATGGTCTTAAGGAAAGTCCACCTGCAGAGGAATGGTATCGCTGTCAGCCCATTCATGTGCATAAGGTACCTTAAAAGCACATTCTCCAAATAATTGAAAGTATTCCCTCTAAGAACTGGAACAAGATAAGGATACCCTCTTTCACCACTTCTATTTAACATCATCCTTGAAACGCTAGATAGAGAAATTAGAATAAAGAAGTTAAAGGGATACAAACAGGAAAAGAAGAACTCAAACTATCACTATTTGCTGACAACATGATTCTATATTTAGAAGATTCAAAAGAATTCCATCAGAAAACTTCTAGAACTAATGAATAAATTCAGTAAAGTAGAAAGATATAAAAATAACACCCATAAGTCAATTGTGTTCCTATACATCAGTGATGATTCCACTGAAAGAGAAATTAGGAAAAACACCCCACTCACAAGAGTCTCAAAAAAAGTAAAATACTTGCTAATCAATCTAACAAAAGAAGTTAAAGACCTCTACAATGAAAACTACAGAACATTAAAGAAAGAACTTGAAGAAGACCTTAGAAGATGAGAAGATCTCCCATGCTCTTGGATAGGCAGAACTAATATTGTCAAACTAGCTATCCTACCAAAAGTGTTATACAGATTTGATACAATTCCTATTAAAATCCCAATGACATTCTTCATAGAAATAGAAAAATCAATCATGAAGTTCATCTGGAAAAATAAGAGACCCAGAATAGACAAAGGAATCCTTAGCAAGAAGAGTGAAGCAGGAGGCATCATAATATCAGACCTTAAATTATACTACAGAGCAATAGTAACAAAACAGCATGGTATTGGTACCAAAATATACATGTAGACCAATGGTACAGAACAGAAGACAGAAATAAACCCAGTTACCTCATACTAGACAAAGGCACCAAAAACTTACATTGGAGAAAAGACAGCCTCTTCAACAAATGATGCTGGGAAAACTGAAAATCCATATGTAGCAAGATGAAATTAAACCTCTATCTCTCACCCTGCACAAAAATCAACTCAGAGTGGATCAAAGACGTAGGCACACTAGAACAGAGACCCTACACCTAATAGAAGAAAAATTAGGCTCCAAAATCACCATGTCAGCTTAGGACCTGACTTCCTTAACAAGACTACTAAAGTGCAAGAAGTAAAATCAAGAATCAAAAATGGAATGGAATCACACTAAAAAGCTTCTTCTCAGCAAAGGAAACAATTAGAAATGTGAAGAGAGAGCCTACAGAATGGGAGAAAAATCTTTACCATGTGCACTTCAAATAGAGCTCTAATCTCCAGGATATATAAAGAACTCAAACAAAACAAAACAAAGAAACCAAATAACCCAATCAATAAATGGGCTAAGAAACTGAACAGACACTTCGTAGAAGAAGAAATACAATCGATCAAAAAACACATGACAAAATGTTCAACATCTCTAGCAAATAGAAAAATGCAAATCAAAACTACACTGAGATTCCACCTTATTCTAGGCAGAATGGCAGTTATCAAGAATACAAGCAACAATAAATGTTGGTGAGGATGTGGGGAAAAAGGTCCACTCACACATTGCTAGTGGGACTGCAAATTGGTGCAACCACTCTGGAAAGCAGTATGGAGATTTCTCAGAAAACTTGGAATGGACCCACCATTTGACCCAGATATCCCTTTCCTTACTTTATACCCAAAGGACTTAAAATCAGCATATTATATTGATGCAACCACATCAATGTTTATAGCAGCTCAATTCACAATAGGTGAACTATAGAACCAACCTAGGTGTCCTTCGACAGATGAATGGATGAAAAAAAAATGTGGTATTTATACACATGTATATGTGTAATATGGAATATTACTCAGTTGTAAAGAAGAATGAAATTATGGCATTTGCAGGTAAATGGATGGAGTTGAAGAATATCATGCTAAGAGAAATAAGCCAATTCCAAAGAATCAAAAACCAAATATTTTCTCTGATATGTTGATGCTAATCCACAATAACCAGAGGGGGTGGAAACAAGGGAAGAAAAGGGGTACTTTAGCAGAGGGGAGTGAAGGGAAAGAAGGGAATATGGGGATAGGAATGATGGTAGAATGAATTGGACATTATTACCCTATGTGCGTATATAACATCAGGACCAGTGTAACTC
Organism: Glaucomys volans; assembly: GCA_020662805.1. Taxonomy (NCBI): domain Eukaryota; kingdom Metazoa; phylum Chordata; class Mammalia; order Rodentia; family Sciuridae; genus Glaucomys; species Glaucomys volans. The sequence goes on along the minus strand of JAJEJO010000884.1, from coordinate 1,228,276 downwards.
TACATCATGTACAACCGGAAGAATGAGAAGTTATATTTCATTTATGTAAGATGTGTCAATATGCATTCTACTATCATGTATAAGTAATTAGAACAAATAAAAATAATGCAAAAAATGCAAAAAAAAGCAATGTATAAAGTGCAAGTTTCTCATGTTGCTACAAAAATAGTGTGTAGTATGTCATTTCTTGTATGTAGGTGAACACAAGTGCACCCATCCAAATGGGCAAATGAAGCTTTTCATCCTTGGGAGCAGCCATGATTTGCTCCCATTGCAGTATTCTCAATATCCAGGGCAGGACTGCATGCCTAATATACAACTGGGCAATACAATGTGTTGTTAAAAAGTTGCAAAACTAAATAGAAATTAAAATAAAATTTAGGAAAACACAAGCAAACAAACCACATCCTCCAGACCAGGCTGGCCTTCAGATGACTGCAACCTCAGGAAAGGCCTTGTGCTGGAACTGCCTACTCATGCTGCTTTCAAACTCCTTACTCAATAAATCGTGGGAAAGGATAAATGTTCATTGTTGTTATAAGTCAATAGACAATTGATTCAAGTATACACCTCTTTCCAATGTACATACTTTCATCCAAAGACATATAAGATTATTCATAGACGCACTCACTACTCATAACACCCCATGTGAGGAAAAACATAAATGTTCATTAACAGATGAATCAATAAAAAACTATGATGTATTCATACAAAACTATATAAGACAATGAAAATAAACCATAGCAATAAGCAACAATGTGGATGAATCTTATAAACAAGAAACTGAGTGAACAAAGCCACAAACACAAAAATTGATACGTTTCATTTCAATTATATAAGCTCAAAACCCAAAACCAATCCATGGTGTTAGAAGTCAGGGTGGTGGTTACCCTGGGCAGGTAGGAAAGAGAAGAAGGGTCGGGTGAGGAGGGCTTTCCCGGATGTTGTCTAGATCTGGGTACTGGTCCAGGTCCAGTTTATGAAAACCCACCAAGCCTTACATGTAAGATTTGTACATTTTTCTCTGTTATGTTTCAAAAAAGGGGTTTTCCCTCAACTTTAAGTGAAATCCTAAAATGTTGTGGGTTTCAAACAAAGTCCAACAAAAACCCTGATGGTGATGACTGCTCTGTGTGTCAAATAAGGCAGCTGCCTGTATGGATAAGGCTGTCCCTGAGGTTCAAGGGTGCCAGGGCACAGGCTTTATGCTCATTCCCTGGGCCCCTGTCCCCACCTCTGTTGGAAACTCAGTTCCCAGAGCCTTGAATCAGAGGCATTTGGACAGCTATCAGGCCACTTAAACACTACACAGAGAAACTCACAAAACAGGCCTCTCTGCCTACCCTGATAAACGTACATTTTACGTTCTCAAGGAAGGAGGTTAGAAGAAACTATCTGCACACTAAGCACTTTTGCTGATTCTGGGTCAAAAATATTTTAAGCAACTTTGGCCAAAAAAGGGAAAGCAGGGACTTTCCCCTACTTCTGCCCTGCAAGGAGGCTGCCCTCATGGGCTGTAGTTCTTGCGTTCTGGACTTGATTTTGTCTTCCAGAACTGGGAGACAATAAATTTCTATTGTGTTAAGCCACCCAGTGTGATACTTTGTTACAGTAGCCCTAGGAAACTAAATCCCTGTAACCTCAGCATCTCACACAGTGCCTGGAACACAGCAGATACATAGTTAACTGTGTGGTCACTTAAACGGAATTGAATTTTCGGTGAACCGTGTGCACCTTTGGATTAGGCACTTGGCTGGTCAGCATCTCAGCAGTGCCCCCTACAAAACTTGCTCGCTCCCAATTTCAAAGTCTCAAAAGCTCTGAACACCATAAATTTTTCTTCAGTGTGGTAGAAACTCTTTCAGTGACAAAACTGTGCCTAAATTGACATGCTTTGGTAGGCTGCATCCCACTTAGTATAAATATTTATACATTTTACTGCAGCAATTTTAGCCTGTTGGAGGATGGCATTTTCCTCCAGAAACTGCTAGGAGTATTATATAATTTATGTCTTTGTCATCTAACGTCTTTCTAAAACACAAAAAATTGTGAATTCTGAAACACATCTGCCTCCGTGGTTTTGGCTGGAGGCCTATGGCTGTGCACGAGGAGGGCGGTAAACCTGATTGGTACGGTTCTTGCACTTCTAGGCTTTAGGTGTTTCAATCATGGTTGGGAGCTCAGCCAAAATGTTAGACAGACTCTAGTTTCCCTCACATTCTTTTCTATACTTTTTCTTTCCTCTGAGCCCTTCTTTATGTTACTATCCCCTTTGTCAAAATCTTTTTGCACAAGGAGTCTGTGAACTGATGGGTTGGAGTTGGTGCTCTGTACTGCCAGACTTGATTCTACCCACTTCCAGAACAACCGTCTCCCAACCAAGGGCGGGCAGGAGCCAGGGGGTGACCCTCCTCCTCGGTGATTAGAATTAGCCTCCTGCCTCTGCCCAGCAAGAGGTGTGCCTGAGTTGACCTGTCACTATAACTGGATTTGAGACATTAGACTTGGCTTCCTGATTCCCACTTTATTTCCCTGACAGCAATAGAGATCTGCCCAAAGTCTAGCCAACTAGACTGGTCCTGTCACTCTACCTGGATCTGGACAGTCACTGGCCATGGGTGGGTCATTAGTCAGAAGCCAGGATATGATAGCAATATATGACCTCATGCATGATTACCAATAGCAATAGTCACACCAACACTTATATAGCATTTATCATGAGCTGGATTGTGCCAGCTGCTTCATGTACATTATTTCCTTTAATCCTCTTCAGAGCCCCATGAGATAGGTATGACTATCATCTGGATTTAACAATGAGGAGTTGAGGCCTGGAGAGGTCAAATCATGGCCCAAATGCCTGCTGCAGGCAGATGTCAATGTCACCTACATCATATCTAAGTCTACCCTGACTTGGACACAGGGCACTGAGAATGGAGGTGTTCCCCATCACAGGGACCAGCAGGGCAGATTTGTCAGCTTCGGCTCTGCAGTATCGCTTCTTCTTTTGCTGAGGTCCCAGCAGGACCCAGGACCAGCCACCCGAGATATGGAAAGGGGAAATACTGGGGAATGATATTGGCCAAATTATTTTGTTATATTGTGTATGTGTGTGTGTGAATACGTAACAACAAATCCCACCCTGTGTACAACTATATTGCCCCAACAAAAAATAGGGGTTAAAAAGAACGTTTTTACAACTTCTATCAATCTGCTGAAGAAGATACTCTATTTCCCCACCTTAGGTGCGCTAACAGAAGCTCTGAGTAAACAGTCCAAGGTCATGCAGCAAGTCAACAAGAGACCCAGGATTCAAACTCAGGCAGCTTGGCTCCTGCATGCTTAACCATTACCCTGTCGCTTAAGTAAGTGGTCAAGGCTAGGCACACTAGCACTCTGAGCTTCAGAAAGTGATAAGTGACAAAATTGACAGATCTGTTTCTTAATAACAGAAATAAAAACATGAACACCACCCAGGGTCATGCATACACTTGCAGTTGTGATTTCAATGAAGCAACAGTGCTCCTTGGCAGCGAAATGGGCAAAGGCAGTGTGTGGTCCCCCCAGAGAGATGTTTGCTTTTAAAGGTGGTCATCAGAGGTAATGTGGGCAATCAAGGGTCCGTGGTGATTGGCCCTTCTTAGCAGCTTGTGTTTTTATTAGCTATACAAAAGGAAGAATTTTTGCATTCCTTTGCACAGGGCTCATTATGTGAGTTGCCAGGGTTTCTCTCCCTAGTCTTTCAGAGAAGGTAATGACCTTTGCCTCCCAGCAACTGATTGTTGCTGGCATAAAGGCACATAATTTCTAATGGCAGACTCTCCCCACTCCAAGCTATTGTGCCCTAAAAACCTTCTCTTACCTTGGCTTTTGCAGGAAATTTGGCTTTTTTTTTTTTTTTTTTTTTTTTTTTTAATTCAGTAATTAAAAGTGCAGTTTTTCTTTGGAAGAAAAACATCATTAACTTTAGTTTTTTGTTAGATGCATTTCTTAAACTTGTACATAACTCTCCAATTTGACATTTCTCCATACCATTTCTATCCTGTGATTTAAAAAACAAAAGTCCCCCAAAGATATTTATTTCCTTTAGAATGCCTCTGAGGTCCGGAGGTGGAGAACAATCCAATAGCAATAAATAGGACACCACTGAGTCTGGCCAAACCTAGAAAGCTTAAGGTAGGCAAATAGATACAGCCTAGGACCCATCCCAGTTTCTTGACCTTCTTACCAGTGTCTCCTAGTTTATCTCCACATCTCCCAGTATCCAATCTATTCCCAGCTCACAGCTACAAATGTCAGTCCAAATGCAAATGTGATCATTTTGCTTTCTCTGACTAAAACCTCTGTCGGAGTCAGAGCTGAGTTTCAGTAGGGGAAGGAGCCAGTATGTGCAGGGTTCAGCTTTGGTCCAACGGAAGAGCAGGCACTATAGTTCTGGAGCTGAACTTTCAAAAACTGGCTTCTTTCCCTCCTTCCTCCTTCTTCCCCTTTGTGGGGGATGAACTAACTTTAGCATGTGGCTTGGTTGGGAGTGGCCCGTTGGCACATGATAGGGTTCAGCACTGGGCCAGGGTGGCTGGGAGTCAAACATTCAGGGAGGACTGAACAAATATATAGATATCTAAAAAATCATGTGAGTCAGATTTCTAATTGTCAGTGAGGGAAGTTACAAATATGGAAAGTCAGAAGACTAGATTGGATTGGGGTTGAACTCATGGTTTTTAATACATAGACACATGGATAGACACAGACATATCAACAGATATAAATGATATGATCATAATATATCCATGTGGTACTTCCTAGCTCTCTCCACTGAAAGGCCTAGAAGCAATAGCATCCTAGAAGCATTAAATACATCATGTATTCCAGGGATCCTGGAATCCCTTTAGTAGAGAATTTACTTCTCTACTAAAAGTAACCAGCTCCCATAGAAATGGCTGACACCAGGTCAAGGTCTGGGAGAAGAAAAAATGAACCTGGAACATCTTGTTATACCAGAAAACTGGGAAGTGCTCAAAGAATAATGAACTATGTGTCAAAAGGACAGGGAGGGGCAGCTTGAAAAGGACTCCTACTCGCTATGTCTGGAACAAATGGACAATAATAGATTTTAACCCTTTGAGTAAAATAGAAATTCATAAATAAATAAATAAATGCAAGCAAGTTCTGCTGCAGTGGAAAGCCTATTAATAATCTAGAAGGAACAGGGAATTTGGAAAGCTACCATTCTGCAGCCATCACGATAATTAACTCAGGTAAGAAGAGTTGATGGGTATTAAATATGGTGGGTGAAAGGCCAAAAAAGAATAGGATATTTATTTAGGATCAGATTCTTGGTTTACTATGGTCTTAACGTGTCCCCCAAAACTCATGTGTCGGAAACTTGATCCCCAATGCAGCCATGTTTGGAGGCATGGCCTTTGAGGTGATTAGGTCATAAGAATGGACTGATGCCATTTATAAAGGGCTTGACAAAGGAAATTCTTTCCCTTATTGCCCTTCAGCCTGCTGCCATGGGAGGACACAGCATTCCAAGTAGCACCCTGGGAGCAGAAAGCAGCCCTCCCAAGATGCCAGAGGCTGAATCTTGAACTTCTTAGCCTCCAGAAGTTTGAGAAAATATTCTTTGTATGTTCTCTATAAATTATTCATTCTCTGTTATGCTGTTTGAGTAGCACAAATGGACTAAGATATTCTCTGTAAAATACTTATTACTATTAATAGGTGTCACACACTTATTAATTTTATAATGCAGAGACCTGGCGGACATAATTTTAATCAAGCAATAAGACTTAACATCACCAGTAATAGGACACAAGACCACTGTCTTTCTCCTGACATGATGCTGTTATGGTTTGGAGATGAGGTATCTCCCAAAATCTCCCATGTTTATGCAGGAATATTCTGAAGTGAAGTGATTAGATTAAGAGAGCTGTAACTGATCAGTCTAGCCTAGTTTGAGAGGACTGATTGGGTGGTAACTGTAGGAAGATGGGCTATGGGTGGAGGAAGTGGGTCACTGGGGTGTGCCCTGGAAGGGTGCCTCTTCCCTGCAACCCTTTCCCCTCCCCTCTCTGGTTCCTGACCCTGCCATGATGAGCAACTTTCCTCCACAGGGTCCTTCAGACATGATATTCTCCTTCACTTTCACTCCAAAGTGATGGAATCAGCTAAGCATGGACTAAACCTCTGCAACTGTGAACCCCAATAAACTTTTCCTCTTCTCTTATTCTTGTGAGATATTTTTGTCACTGCAATGAAAAGCTGACTAACACCAACACACTAAGAAGAAAATAGCATACTGTGAATTACTTCTGTCAAAAATTCAAAATCTTGAGGATACATTAAGCAAACCCAAATTGAAGGACATTTTACAAAGTAACTGGCCTGTACTTTTCAAAAATGTTGAAGGATATGAAAGATAAGAAAAAAATTGGGGAACTGTCCCATGCTGGAGGAGTCAAAAAAGAAATGACAATTAATGCAACCTGTGATGAGTCTATATTGAATCTTGGACCTATAAAGGATAGGATGGGACAAATGGCAAAATTTGAATGGGGTCTGTGGATCAGATAGTGAAATGTTGAATCAATGTTATTTCTTGACTTTGATGGTTATACTGAGGTTACGTAGGACAGTATTCTTGTATTGAGGAAAAATATCCCAAATTGTTAAGATACAATGGAGTGTCATCCCAAATTATTCTCAAATGGTTTGAAATGATCAAAAATAGGGAAATGAGATACAGGGCACAGAGGAACACTGTATATTATTTTTGCAACTTAAAAAAATGAAATTATTTAAAAATTACTGAGGTTATAAAAATATATCAATTTGACTCCCTGTCACTCATGTTTCAACTCCTTGGCTGTTCTGTAAGGTGATTCACAAATCTGAAATGCCTTTCTACTTTAGTCTTAGGTTGCTCCTATACTCAGTTTTGCATCCTCCTCTATACTGGCAAATTTCAGTAGAGTCCAGTCCTCTCCATTGGATTCTGAACATCCCCTCCAGTCTGAATATTTCTCTGATCTCCCTTCCCACCAGGCAGAGGCAGACTTTTTCCTCCACAGCACACCACCATCTGTTTCCTCCTGTGGTGGCGTCCTCTTCTGCCCTCAGGCTCACCCCCATTCTGCTGCAGGCAATTGTTTCCAGGCCTGTCTCCCTCCCTAAACTAAGCTCCACAAGGGCAGCAGGGACTCTTATCTATCTCAATTTCTCCAGCAACTACTACAACACCTGGTATATTTCAGATGCTCAGCAAGGTATGATGGCATAATGTAGATCATGGGTCTGGGATCAGATTGTTCATGAATGAATTGTGTCCTGCCACTCTTGTGTTGAACAGTCTTGGGAAAGTTACTTAACAACTTACTCAAAAATAATAGCAACACCTACTTCACAGGGTTGTTAGGAAGTTTAAGTGAGAACTTCTGGGTTAAGGGCTAAACATGGTGCCTGGCACAGATAAAAGGCTCTATACACATGAGCTCACATGAACTGCTGTTACTGAGTGCTCAGTAAATACCTGTGCATTGCAGAAATAATTATTGTGAGGACAGGGACTAAATGAACAGAGTGAGAGGCTTCCTGGAGTGAGCCAGCAGCTGAGGGAAAAGGTAATCTGTGACCTGCTGAATGTAACTTATTTAGTGTTCACTGCCAAAAGTGGGAATGGTGCTCACCACAGTCAAGAAGCTTTCAGCAAAGAGGGGAGAACTGACAGAAACCCAGGAGACATAGTAAAAGCGTTAGGTAATGAAAATGAGCTAATCACTACACTATTTGGCTGAACCACGGGGAATGCAGGAGGTCAACAGACCCTCCGTGTGGTACTCATCATCACTGCATCCGTGTGACCCATCTGCTTTCCAAAGCCCCTCGGCAGAGGCTGTCTCACCTAGTTGTCCTAACTCTGAGGTAAGAAAGCAGGTGTGTCATCCTGGTTGTGTGGATAAGCAAGCTGAGGCTGTTTCCCTAAAGTAGGGATGGGGACTTAGTTACTCCTCAGGCACTAGGGACCAGCGGATTGAATCATGAAGACTCATGAAGTCTGTAGTCATCAAAGAGAAGACTACAGACAAGATGAGACAAATAGCCATTGCACAGCTACAGCAATAGATCTGCTACCTGGCACTGACAACCACCGTATTTTAGAGAACTTCTTAAATGGGCCAAATAAATAAATAAATAAAATTACAGGAGATGTTAGACACTAGAGATTAAAGATGTGGTTGAAGGCCAAAAAACCCAAACCTCCCCCCCCCCCCCCCCCCCCCCCCACAAAATAAAAACAACCAAAAACATGTATGATAAATAGCACCAGGTGAAACAGGGCTGTCTATATGAAACAGCAAGGAAACAGGAGATAGAGTCATGCTTCCCTTGGGAGTGAGCCTGCTTGGAATGAGGTTTTGGCTCCACAAAAAATAGTTATAGCCAAGATTACCAAACACCTGAGGAAGCAAGGCACTCATTTCCACTCGTGAACAGTGTGGTCCAAGGGAACGTTTCACTCAGGCCAATTCACCACACTATCTGAATTGTTGTTAAAAATAAAATAAATCAAGGTTATTAACATTACAAACATCTCTTGTCAAGCTTTAATTTTTAAATTAATGGATATATCTTGACAACAAAAGTGATACTTGCAGCAAGATACACTGTGCCATATCATTACTAGCCTGTCATTTGTCTCTAAACCTACTTCCTTCTTGGAGCATGCCAAAGGGCAGAGTAGTGCTGCTATGGTTTGGATCTCAAGATGTCTCCCACAGAGCTCATGTGTTAGGCAACTCAGGAATATTCAGCCTTGAAATGATTAGATTATGAGAGGTATGACCACATCAGATTAATCCATTTGATGGATTAATAGTTTGAATGGACAACTGGGTGGGCAGGTGGGATATGCTGGAGGAAGTAGGTCACTATATCTGTCCATGGTTCCTTTCTCTCACTCTTTTTGCATTCTGGCTGCCATGAGCTGAGCAGCTTTCCTCCGTCATGCCCTTTCACCATGCTGGTCTGTCTTACCTAAGGTCCAGAGCAACGGTGTCAGCCAACCATGGACTAAGACCCTGAAACCGTGAACGTAAATGAACTTTTCCTCCTCTAAGTTGTTCTTGTCAAGAATTTTGATCACAGCACTGAAAAGTTAACACAAGTATCAAGATGAGGGCCAATTATACAAAGTCTCTCCAGTCTTCTCTCACCTGCACACACTTCTCTGTCTGAAAATACTCATAATGTTTGTTCACCTACACATAGCTTCATTAAGTGAAATCTTCTGGTTTCCAACCAATGATCACCAACTTCTAGGTGATGGCCAATTAAAAGGAGGTAGAATTCCTTACTCTTCAGCCATAAAAAAGAATGAAAGCTTGTTATTTGCAGTGACATGGATGAGTCTTGAGGACATTATGTTAAGTTAAATAAGTTGATTTCATAGAGATAAGGAGTATAATAGTGGATCTCAGATACTGGGAAGGCTGGGTGGGAGGGAGGGATAATGAAAGGATGATTCATGGGCACAGGGTTGCAGTTGGATAGGAGGAATACCTTCAAAGGTTCTACAGCACAATAGGATAACTATGATTGATAACGATTAAATACATATTTCAAAATAGCTAGTAAAGAGGATTTTACATGTTCTCAACACAAAGAAATGAGAAATGTTTGAGGTGAAAGAAATGCCTATTAACCTCATTTAATCATTGCATATTGCACACATGTATTGAAATACCATGCTGAACCTCACAAATATGTACAAGTATTATGTGCCAATTAAACATTTAGAAATAATTCCTATTGGTTGTTATAATTCAGATATGAGTTTCCTGATAAACAAATTAGTAGGGTAGATTGTATGCAAAATTACTTTTGTTACTTTTATTCTTAGGAGTTTGACATTTTAGCTGGCTTGCCTAGAATTCTAGGTAGAAATTTCTTTTTAGAAATAATACTTGGGTTGTAGTTAAAATCACAGAACAAATTTCTTGAATCATAAACAGTATTATCTATTGTTATTTTTCTTCTCTAACAACATTTAAAAATTTTTATTTTAGTTTTTCTCATTTTATCTTAATTGATCAGCATCTTCACACTGAAGGTCTTCGATTAATTGAACCCCCTTCCTTTTTCAGAATTATCGCCTTCACTTAGAGCTTCTGCTGGGCTTAATGGCTTCTTGGCTTCTAAATGCATCATTTTCTTTTTCACATCTGTGAATTTTCTTCCAACATCTCCTGCATAAATGTTCTCCCTGTTCCTACTGGAATGTCTGACTCAAGTCATTCCTTTTCAGGAAGGTTCCTCTCATCATCCAGCTCACATCAACTGCACCCTCTCTGCAGCACTGTTGGATTTGCTGTTTATATTATATTTGCGGTTGTTTATCTTCTACAACACTTACAACCTAGCTGTTCTGAGTCAAATGCTAGGGCGTCTTATCTGATCATTTCTATTTGCTTAAACACTTTTCTCTAGTTATCATTCATTCCATGGAGACTATAAGGCTTTTAAGATTTGAGATGAAGTGTTTTAGGGTTAAGAAATCTATTGACATCCTTCAAATCAGGACATAAACATCTCTATCTATGTATTGATTTGCAGTTGGTGTTGCTCACTAAAACCCTACAAATCTGAATATTTCTCCTTGTGAAGGATTGAATTGTATACTCCCCACAAACAAACAACAACAACAAAAAGAAGCCGAAGTCCTAATTCCAGTACATCAGAATGTGATCTTATTTAGAAATAAGATCTTTACAGTAATAATTTCAAATGAGGCCAAGCACTGTGGCACACACCTGTAATTCCTAGCAGCTTGGGAGGCTGAGGCAGGAGAATTGCAGGATCAAAGCCAACTTTAGCAACTTCACTAGGCTTTAAGTAACCTAGTGAGACCCTGTTCTAAATAAAAAATAAAAAGGGCTGGGGATGTTGCTCAGTGGTTAAGTGCCCTTGGGTTCCATCCCTAGTACAAAAAAAAAAAAAAAAAAACTAAAACAAGGTCCTAAGATGGATCCTAACCTAATATGAATGGTGTCCTTCGGAAAAGGGTGAATTCAGACACCGAGACAGACATGCACAGAGAGAAGGCCATGCAAAGGAGGATTAGAGGGATGCATCTAGAAGTCAACAAATGCCAAAGACTGCTGATACCACCGGAAGCGAGCAAGAGGCAAGGAAGTGCCCTCCCCTGCTGAATTAGAGGCAGCATATCCTTTTCAACACCTTGATTTCAGATTTCCAGACCTGGAATGAATTTTGTTATTGTAAACCATCCAGTTGCTGAAACTTTGTAAGTAACCCTGGCAAACAAATATACACCCTTGAGTCAGTTCTCATGAGCGGTTTTTAATGTGTCCATTTACCCTGTGAACAGAAAACTTTCTGGACACTTATTAGTTTTCTCTATAAGTGGACCTGGTAAGATCAGTCCTTTATGTCAGGATCCACAGATTTTATTCTATTATCTTCTACAAAATTTACCTCCTCTTTCCTTTTATCATAAGTGTTTTGCAGTCATGCAGGACCTTACCTTTTCTTTCCCCCATCTATTTGGTCATTCACATAAGGATGTGTGCTTGTACTTATGTGTTCATTTGTTGAAAATCTAGTACTATGTGAGCCAAAATATCATGAGGACTGGGACACAGGCACTGAAAAACACTCTTGATCTTATGGGCTTCCAGGGACAACAATAAGACACTGCTGTAAGTGCTATTCATTTACTTATTCATTTAACTAGGATTCAGTGAACTTGATGAGGAGACAGAGAAATAAGTAAATAAGTGAAATAGGCATATATCCTATTTCCTGGGTTCTCACAGTCCATGAGACAGATAAGTATGAGAAGCACAAAAAGTATAGAGTTGGGGTCCAGAGGGAAGAGCGAGAGATAGAGTCACAGAAGGCTTCCTAGGGTCTGGGATATGTGCAGTGAGTCTTGAAGGGTGAGGGAGAGGCAGCCAGGCCCAGGCAGAAGCAGACTGGTCCAGGCAGGATGAGGTGTGCAGAAGTACCAGGCATTAGGGACTGATATTTTTAAGTTTTCCTGCTCAGTGCTAGAAAGAAAATTGAGTAGAAAATCTAGAAGATCCTTGGAAAACTCTGGTTCTCACTCAACTGTTTGCTTTGATTTAATTATGTGGGTGTGTAAGGGAGACTGGGAAGCAGAGGTGCTTTGTGCAGACAAACCCCTAGTGACAAAGGTGGCTTAAAGTTGCTGCACCTCAAACCCCTAACACACTCCAGAAAGGAATATGCCCAATCAGCCAATGGTGGAGATGGCCAACACGCTCCTCTCCTGTCTGTTCTAGGAGTTTTCAGTTCTAGGAGTTGTCAGCTTAGTGAGAATTCCAGTGGGACCATGGCACCAGTGACACGATGCTTCAACTAGGCTATTCACCTTGTTTGATCAGAACATAAATCCAATTCAAGCCTGCCTTATAGAGTAATTTTCCCTGGAGAGATCCCCTTGCCTTTGTTCTCAGAGTTTGATATGTGAGGAGACAGGCAAGGAAGCAGCTAACCAATGATGCAGAGTAATTAATTCCATCAGTGCTGGGACACACACACACACACACACACACACACTGATGTCAGACTCGGTCACATACATAGAGAAGTAGATGCACACACATACTCATACACATGCACACAAACACAAATGTTAGACATACATGTACATAGAGGCATAGACACACGCAAACACAGACATTGACACAGTTATATAGGGCCATGGGGAAATAGACATATACACAAATTGAGACACACACACACACACACTGGTGTTAGACACTGACACACATGTACATAGAGACGCAGACACAGACACACACAAATCTCTACAGAACAGGGTACTTTTATTCCCACAGGTGTTCTGCTTACAGGTGTGGGAACAGCAGCACATGCTCTTTCTAGCCCTGAAGGATGTTACGTGGGGACTGAGAGTGGGGACTTTCTCAAATGCTTTTTTTTTAATCTGACCATGCAAAAAAGACCCAAAATTATTTTTCAAGTTAGTTCAAAGATCTTTAGTAGAATATGTTTCACTATTTGATATTTTGTTATTTTAGGACAAGTTAAAGGATTATTATTAAGCTAATGTCTGAAAAAAATGAAAACTTCACATCAGCATTTATATTGACTTACTAAATCTCTCATTTGTTTTTGATTTTCTTTGATGCTCATTTATTGCTAGGACTTCTATCCCTGGAATACTATCTTTAAACACACTTGTGGATTTGACAGATCCCTAATCCCCAAGTCATGTTTACTAAACATGGGGCACATAAGCATGTCAAGGACCCAGACTGGCCCCGAATTTTGGATTACAACTTTCCCTGCTTAGAATCAGCTTCCATGTATGCCTTATAATCCTGATCAAGTTACCCTCTCTGAATGTCAACTTGCTTATTAAATGGGGACAGTAACAATAACAACAGCAACAACAATGGCTTCCAGTATTACTGGGTGCTTTCTATGTACAGACACTGCTGTAAGAACTCCACATGTACTAATTTACTTAATTTTCATGGCAACCATAAGATACAGGTACTATTATTGTATCATTTTACATATGGAGCAACTGAAATAGCTTGACCAATGCCACACAGTGAGTCAGTTAGGGGTCCAGGAGCTGAGCTAAGTGGTCTGCCTTTTCAGTCCTGACCTGCGTCCTCTGCTGCTCGCAGCATTTCATCCTTATCTTGCTGATAAGGAAATGAGGACAGAGTGGGATTCAGGGACTTGCTCAAGAACACAGTCTGTAAATGGCTGAGCCAGGATTTGAACACAAAAGTCTGACTCTGGGGACTACATTTTGATTGGTAGTTTTTGGGGTCTTCCTGTATATGATAAATATTTAGTTCACAGTTAGGAAACATTGCCCTTCAGGCTTTTAGTTTGAAATCTGCCAGTCAGTGACTTAAGGCAAGTCGCTTAATTCCTTCAGCCTCTCTTTCCTCACAGATTAAAAAAAAAAAAATGAGAAAATCACACCAAATTATGATCTGTGATTCTACAACCTCAGTCACTGAGGGAGCCTCACTGAGGGAGACAAATTTTTAGATTCTGAATAAGTCTATCAGCCAAAACTTGCCATTCTCTGGCTCCTTAGAGTACAAAGAATAAAGCCCTATGCGTTTTAGTATTGCAGTACTAATAGTTCCGGCACAGCCTCCTGGAAAGTAATGCAAATTTGATGTTCACCGAGTTGACCTCCCAATCACCAGAAATCAATGGATCCAGCTTCCAGAACTGCTGGAACCAAGGTTACCCAATGTTACTTGAGGACTGTGGACTCACTGGTATTGTGACTTGATCCATCAATATGATCTGGTATGGGCTTTGGAATAAAAACCAGCTTTTAAATTGACTTTCATAAGGGCCCAAACAGTCTTGATAGTATTTAGTTTAAAGTATAGGGGTCTGTATTCTTTTTTTTTTTTTTCTTTTATTTACTTATTGATTCATTGAACACAAATGGAGTACAGCTATTGTTTCACTGGTTGTACACAAAGTAGAGTCACACCATCTGTGCATTCATGCATGTACACAGGGCAATGGTATCTGTCACACATTGTTATTAATTTTACCCCCAATCCACCCCCACCCCTCCCTTCCCTCTATGCTAGCTATCTTTCCTCCATTCTTGCCATCTTTCCCCCCCACATTATGCATCATCATTCATATATCAGAGAGACCATTCGGCTTTTGGATTTTTGGGATTGGCTGATCTCACTTAGCATAAGAGTTTCCAACATCATCCATTTACCTACTCAAGACTGTTTGGGCCCTTATAAAGCTTTTTCAGCACTGAAGAAAGAAAAAATAGGGAAGAAAAATAATCTTAAAAAGTTTGGTAAGAAATAATGAACATTCATTTATGAACAGAAATTCCCATAAATTCCTCAATTTTTTGGGTCAAGATGAAATTTTATTCATGGACATTAGCTCAGTTTAAATCATGCTATGACATAATCCTTTCAGGTTGATCAAATAAAATGAACTCAAACTAGAAAAAAAAAAATAAATTGACTTTCATGTAGAGAAAGTATTTTCTGAATAAATAGGCACATTCAATATTCAGGAATATCCATCCATCATAGATACTAATCTCTTCACAAAGGAAGGTTTTGGGTTAGGTGGTAAACAAGTATTTATGGAACTGCCCCATAAATGTTGGGGGAGGCTTTATGTAGAGTTTACCGATCACAAAGACACAATGGAAAGGGAATTTCACAAATTTGAGGAAGAAAAAAATGTACCAAGATATTATCACCAAGTATATCAGACTTCAACATACTATTTTTCTTTATGTTAAGAGATAGGCACACAAGCCAGCCAACAATTTCTGTCTGCCTAACACACAGCTGCAGCGAGGACTTGTGTGGTAAAAAGCAGGCCACTGTTTACCAGACTTGCTCTGCAGAACTCCCCTCCCAGGGGAGTTCAGTATAAAGGTGAGCTGGAAAGCAGCACTTACTCTTTCCTAGATCAAGGGAGGGTCAATCCATCCCACATGTGGTTTCAGTCACTCTGCCGTGGGTCAGTTCTATCTTCAACCGCCATTAAATTAGAGATAAAGTGCATGACAGTGCCCATTTTCACATGAAGTGTTTCTAGGTGTGCTTGAGATGTGATTTCAGGCCTGTGGAAGTGTCTTAGCAGGTGAAAAAGGAAGAAAGAAGAGAGAAATGGAGGCTTTCCTGGCCCCCAAACTGTCCCAATTGCAAACAAATGACCTATCATTCAAGCTACCTATCCCCATAAGAAGCTGCAAAGTTGAACTTGACAGTGGGGCCCATCTTGGGGAGATCTGGCTGTGTATCAGCCTCTCCCCCGTATTAGAATGCTGGCATCATTTTTCTCACAAAAAGAGCATTGATAAATGGTATCTGTCTAGTTGTGGTGAATTTTACATCCATAAACACTGTGATCATAACAGTTTCCTTCTGTGATTTTCCATAGCTTGATGAAGCTTAAAATTGTGTAAACTTGGACTTTGCTTTCTTCAATTTTGCTGGCTTGCTCACTCATTGAAGGAGTTGAGGCAGGAAAAGTGTGATAAATGGCTGTGTATGTGTATGTGCATGTGTGTGTGTGTGGGGGTATATGTTGCTCACAGAGATTGCTTTTTAATTTCCAGCAAATTTCCCCTGTAAGTACACTATTACATAGGCTTCATTTGCTATCATTAAGAACTTTGATGTATTTTCTTGAAGACCATTCTGGGCATATTCAGGAATGCGCTACAGAATCATCCCAAATACACTTAAGACACTAACAAAGGAGCAATCCATGTGGCATTTTACTAAGGCCAGGGCATAAATTTCCTGCCACTTTTTTTTCTTAAACTTCAAAACAATTTGAATGTCAGTTTCTGAACTGAGATTTCTCTGTAACATTGCTGTCTCTCTGTTAAGCAAATCTTTCAGTGACATCTGCACAAGAAGACAGATCGGATAGCAGGATCTTGAAAACCAACCCTCTCAAATATCTCATGTGGCAAGGGATGAAGGGATTGTTTCAAAGAAGAAATAAGGAGAATAATAATTCAGTGTCTTGTATTTACATAACACTGAATTTCACAGAACTTGGAGAACTTCGCCAAAGTCTTTAATCCAAGAGCACACATCCTGGAGTTTACAGCAGAGGAAGATGGCAAAGTACTGGGAATGCAGGGGCCAAGTGGCCTTCTGTCTTCCATAGTTTCCACCATTGTCCAAAGATGAAACACAAACATGTTGCTCTACCTTCAAGGTCTTCCTTGTATCTCTCAAACCATCAGAGCTAAGGCAACAGAGTATCTTGGAGGGTACATGGAAGTTACAGGTAAATGTTCCCTGTTATTTATATGGACAGAAGTCCAGTGAAAATTCCAGCAAGTTAATTTGATCCATTTTTACCTGTTGGGATAACTGGTATTGTGTTATATGGTTATAGACAAAAATGTATCTACTCCCTGGTCACTGAGAGTAACCAGAGAGACTTACACAGAGGAATCAAGCGTTTTTAGGTTCATCTGGGAGATTGAAAGGGGACAGAAGGAAAGCACAAAACTTCCCTGAGACCTTTTGAAAATTTGGATTTGGATTCTTGGGGAATATTTAAGAGATATATTAATAACATGTTCATTAGAATTTTAGGAAAAAATACTTTAACATACTGCATTTCACTATGTAATCATTGCCACTGCATTTAGGTATATTCATGAGCATTCTGTGCATTCTAATCTGTCACCAAAGCAGGTTGGTAATAAGTGATTTTAAGGTAATATCTCCTCAACACAATTCTTTTAAAAAAGCTTTACATAATGGTCACACTCCAGTTTTTTTCCAAAAAAAAAGGCATAAAATAAATTCTGTGCTGATTATGTGATGAAATGTGCTGTATAAGAAGAAAAGACTGAGCCAAATGGTCGCCTTCTCTGATCTAGATTAGATAACTGCTTATAGTGTTCTCATAAGATACTGATTCATATTTCTAATATGGCTGGTATGACTTGAACTGTAATGATCTGTTTGTATATGAGCCTCCAAATAAGCTATTAGTGCCTGATCCACTATTTGCTCAGAGTCTACAACACTGCAAGAATGTTACTTGAACTGAGCTGGATTTTTCCTTAACCAGAAGAAGATGCCCACCCTTCCAAAGGCTAGAGTGAAGAGAAAGAGACAATCAGGGTCCAGACATTTTTGGTTTAGTCTGGGTACTCTCTTTTCTCTGTAACAGAGTCTGTCCCTCTTTCCTCAGGAAAAGAAATGGATAATACAATTGTCTAAAGTATACAAAAATTACCCACGTCCTCCAACCAGGAACAACTTCTTACAGACATATAAAGGATCCTATCGACCCCCAAACTAACACTTGTTCCTATTTACCTGGTATGTACTAGGTACTGGGCTAAGTATATATAATCCTCACAACAAATTAAAGAATTAAAGAGAAAAAAAATGAAGCTCTGAAGATTTAAACAGCTTGTCTCAGCCAAAAAACTAGTGAATTATATAAACTGTATTTTAACCCTGATTTGTGTGAATCTCAAGTTCATGCTCTTAAGATTAGAACAAAAGGCTAGGGGTCAGACACTTATACCTTATTATGAATTCACTCAGGTAGTGTTCCTAATTCTTAGTTGAACTAAATGAACATGGAGTAGATGGGAGAATATGGGTTGAAAGAAACAGGAAGGTAGTATAAGGTAGAGAAGGGACTTCTAGGAATTTGGGAAGTAAGAAGGCAGAGTGATTGAGAATAAGCCTCTGGGGGAGACAGGGAAGTAACAGGAGAGTCAGAAAAGAAAATGACTCGGAAAAGGAGGCAGGGACCAGGTCTACACTGCAGGGTGGTGGGAGCGGGTGGGGGATGAGAAAGAGTGTTGGTAATTTATAACCTGAACAGATGAGCATAAACCAGGCCAGGAGTTGTTGGTAGTGGCAGAGCAAAGATCCAAAGCTCTAACACAGCCTCCAATGTCTTCCAGATTCATAAGCCCAGACTCCATCTCTCTGGATGACTTAGTATTTCTTTATAAGAAATGTGGTTTTCTTTTGGAAATGAGTTCTTCGTCTAATGACCCAGGGTTGGGATTTAAGGTATCCGTTTAGGTTTATTTGATCCCTCTTTCAGCATGCTTCATTTCCCAGCCCTGAGAAGTGTGCGCTCTAATG